>JAPZVO010000736.1:0-27056 GCA_029962745.1 Echinometra lucunter
AATCGTCAGCAAAAACTCAGGAAAAGGGTAAATTAACGGCCTCCAAGACCAGCAAAGCTGGGGCATCAGGAATTGCTAAGCACAACACGGCACGCACCGAGAACCCAGCCCAGAGGTCCCCGAGTGGTTCGCCCCGACATAGCAGTAATTCAAATACCAGTGGACGCTCGAACAGTCACGTGACCGCTCAAACCGCCAACGCCCAATCAAGCCCAGAATATCACGCAATGGCTTCAGGTCAGTCTAATCTTTTGCCAGAAATGAAGGAAATGTTTGCTAATTTGAGTAAAGAATGAATTCACGTTTCGATAACGTCAGCTTAGATATGCGGATGATGAAAGTTGAACTTGGTGAAACAAGGAAAGCCATACAAGATTTAGAAAATGCGGTTACTTTCAACACAAGTAAGATTAGAGAGATCGAAAAGGATATCATCCCCCAAATTTTGGAAACCATTGAGAATAAAAAAAAAAAAATAGAAGAGAAACTTATGCTGCTAGAGCTACATGATAGGAAACAAACTGCTGTTGTATGGAGTCCCGGAAAAGAAAAGTGAAAATGTGTATTCTGCAGTACACGGAGTTATTGCCAAATTCCTTCAGATCCCTATCTCTGAGGCAGCTAGGACGCCACTTGTCAACGCACATCGTCTCCCGAGCCCGAAGCAAGAAAACCCTGGGAGGGCAACGCCGCCGCCGCCACGCCCTATTATTGTTCGATTCGCCTTTATGGAAGACCGCAATCGACTGCTTGAATCCTTCGAGAAACCCAACCGTCAACGTCCTGCTAATTCCGCTCATCCAGATCAACAGACCTCCCAGCAACCTCAACCGCAGCAGACACCTGAGAATTGCTACGATCGCGTTACGATTCGTACGGATCTCCCACCGGATATGAAACGTGAACGTGGACGTTTAGCTTCAATCGCCTACAAGATTAGGAAAGAAAACAGCTTTCTACGAGAATTCGCGTCAACGGAATCAACCTATATCTCCAGACCCGCAAGAAATCGTCAAATTGAGTTCGCCCCAATCGCCATGGAGCAACTGGAGGACTAGGTGATGCAGGTCTGTGAATGCTTAGAATCTTTGCTGATTTTGAATCCACATGTAAGTGATGAAATCTATTTTAACAAACATTTATTGTGGAGCCAAGTGTCTAACGTTTTATTCCATTCAGTGATGCCAATAAAATTCCTGGAAAAAAGTCTTTCAACCAGATTATTTACTGTCTCAATTATATTTTGTGTTGTGCATCCAAATTGAAAGATGTTTGGTTAATGGTTACGTTTGATATCAGCCAATAAAGCATCAAGTAATGCCTAAATGTCTGATACAAAGTGAGTTAACACTGATTCATTATCCAGATTCCATTTTTGATGAACCTAGAGAATGCATTATGTCTTAGAATGGCAGAAGTTGGTCAGTGCCTCATTCTAAATGAGTCATTGTTATTTTCGCTTCTAACCATAACATCTTTGCTTTAGCCCACTCATCCTGTGTACGAGCCGAGATAGCCGAGATAGATATACTGAGTTATATGGCTTCCAACAAGATCATAACTCGTCTTTGAACCTTTAACTTCAGAGAAATGATAAATCATTTTTTTTTTTTTAACAGCGCTTATTTGCCCATGCCTAAAACTTAATGTGTCTTGTGTTATATCAACAGTCCATAGAGTAAGACAACTACATTCCATTTAAAAAAATGTTTTTTCTCCTTTGTCATGATAGTCATGTTAATGATACTGAATATCTTCCATATTTTTTATATCAAAAATGCCCTTTTTTCATTAAAAAAATATACTCCTTAGAAACATGCACTGACTGATTTCAGGTATATCATTGTTTTTAATGCTAAACATGATTTGTATTGCCACTTGTCTCCTTAAGCATGTTAAGCATGTTGGTATGTTTGTCCCACAATTCATCTTTGAAAAGCATTTTCTTTCATAATACCAAAACCAAATAGTGTGTTGTGATATTTATCGCAAACATATTTTTTATTCGCAAGTATTCTTTTTTTCACAAGGTTTTTGACAACTCAAAATATTGCATAAAAACTAGATAACTTGGAAAGTGACCATAATACATCCATCTGAAAACAGATATTTTGTAATAAGATTTTTCCACTTGCATGCCTAAACAATAGTAAATTGGTTACTACTATAGCATAAACATGTTTACTGCTTGATCATGTTTACTTAAAATTTGAAATATGTAACACAGAATTATTACTTGTTTTATTCTTTAGAATAAAGCAAATGATATTGCACTTGAGGAATTATCAGTTGACATGATCTCGTTTGACCTGATGTTTCAATAGTACGCATATGCAGATGTCACAAAACCTTATCATTGATGATTAGATTTCTGCCTTATATCAGTATTGTTCACATTTATTATATTGTCTCTAAAACGTCTCTATACAAAAATAGTATATGCTCCGAATGTATATTTGTTTCCCGGCATTAAGCTTCCACCAATTATCTTACTAAGTTTATGGTAGTGCAGTTTAAGTTAAGGATTATCCAGTATGGTAGCTTCAAATCATTTTCATTTGAGCTGTATTAGCACAACTTACCTGTTTATGGGTCTTATATACTTTTTACAATCAAATAATAGCTTTTTTTCATTGGCATCGATCAGTGTTATCTGGTCATCGCAGTATTTTTCCCGCTGAGTTTTTTATTAATGCACATGCTGAATTCCTGCATACATTTACTGATAATGAACATGGATAATGGACCTTTTCGTACTTGTGATCGGTTCTTCTTTTTATTTTTTTTTTACATCTTTCTTTGTTATATAACTTGTGCAGATCCTTTACATCTGCCATTTTTTGTTATACGTATTCATAATACACATTGCATGCACCGTGTGTTGCTGGGTTGAGTGAATCGTAATGTTTGCCTGACCTAGTGTTTGAGCCCGCGTTTGCATTTGGACCGTTTGGATTTTGAAAGGGTTTTGTCGGTCGAGTGGATGATCATTGATCAAACTTGTAAAAAAAAAAAAGAAAGAAAAAAAGAAAATCAACACATTACGAAAGTGGTTTATTAAATTCCTATTGCTGAAGTTTTTATTTTTTTCTAAAGCACATGTGCCTTCAAATGTAAAATCGTTTTTATGGATAAATTTCATTCATACTACTGGCCTGGTAAACATATCTGGCCCAGGCTACTCTTAGTAAACCTAATTTTATCTTGATGTGAACAAAACATTAGTAAAGCAGTTATGTCACGCTGATTTGTTTTGACTCAATTTTCTTCTTTTTCAACGATTAGAATCGAGAAGATGTATTTTAACAGCTTAGTCAGATGGTCAGTTCTTGATTCGGTTAAACACAAATGCCGTCAAATTATTATTTTTTTCAATCGTTTATTCTCAACAATGATTTTTGTATATGCAATGATTATCATTGATCCATTGTCATGATAACTGAGTAGCGCATGTCTTCTTATATTACAAAATGCTTACTTCGATCATATTCCAGAATCTAATCATGTTTATACAGTCGTGTTTATCCCACAAATCAAAATACTTGCCACGCTTAAATGTTGGATTATTCTGGCACTCGTTCATTACAAAATGATTGTTTCTTTCTATAAGGTCACAGTGTACGTATTGTAAGTAACACTTCTATATTTTCTGTGCGGATAGCCTTATGTGCTCTTTTTTTTTGGGGGGGGGGAGTTGGCTTTTTATTTTTATTTTGACTTACGTTCATGTACGCGTAAACTTATTTGAATGAAGAATACATCCTCAATCTGTTTGTATGTTTATCCTTTTTCGTTTGTCCTTAGTGGTGCGAATGAAATATCTTCCAAGTTATCTAAATAAGGGTTGTTTTATCAGTATAGTAGTATTTGCTACTTTGTAGAAAATATTACCATTTTTTTTCCTCATTAGAATGAATTTGTTACAATTATATCCGATGATTTATACCTCTATTCTATCAAAATTCCTCAATATACAAGTTCTTATTATTAGCTCTAATGCTGATTGTTTTTTCCTATGATGTTCCAGCCTTTAGTTTGCCCCAAGTTTGTTGTGCCATCAGAGACTCTGTGTTTGTATCTCCTTTCTTATTCATCATCATCGTCATCATTATCATCATCATCATCATCATCATCATCATCGTGTGTTCATTTCTCCAATCGTTTTTTTGTTCCTTATCACCACTTTCTTCCATTTGCATTTGTTATCCATCTACTCGTCTCCAATCTTACTTCATGTGGACGTTGTTCATTCCCCACATCCTCTATATCTTGCTGATAGCGCCATTTTAGACATGATTTCTATTAATCGCCAAATATTTGTAATGAGAAAATACTTTTTAATCTATGACGATGTCTGATTCGTTTGATAGACAATCATTGCCTTTCCATAGGCTTAGTGATGACGATTTCTTCGAGTTACATCGACCTATTCAATTTAATGATGCCTCTCTTACCTCTACTAATTTATATGACAATCTTATCAGAGATAGCATGAACTCTTCATCTGTAAACTTGGAGTTTGATTTTGATTTCGATGACCCAGCCCAACGAGGAATTACTAATTACATAACCGTCAATCAGTTTTCCCGTGTCTTGAAAGAATTTGAATTAAATACATTTTCCTTACTTCACCTAAATATCAGAAGTTTGAATCGACATTTTGATGACCTTCTTTCACTTATAGATAAGCCCATGTCAAACCCACTTTCTCTGATCGGCCTTACGGAAACTTGGTTAAATCACGATTTAAACCACCCATTTCATATAAAGGATTATGAGTTCATCAATAAAAATAGAAAAAAATAAAGTTGGTGGTGGTGTTGCTCTCTACGTTCGCAAATCACTTAACTATACTATTTTGAATGAAATTTCTGTTTGCAACAACATTATTGAATCCCTCTTCATTGAAATTTTGATTCCTGGAAATAAGAATATCATCGCCGGTGTTATTTATAGATCCCCTAGCTCTAGTACTCAAGAATTTTTACAATATTTTTCAGATTTATTAAGAGATATTAATTTTGACAATAAAGATTTTTTTCTGATGGGAGATTTTAATATAGACTTATTGAACCATGAACTCAACAATGTTTCTCAAGAATTTCTTGAGTTGATTTTATCGGCCTCTTGTCTGCCACTAGTTTCCAAACCAACGCGCGTTTCAAATACATCTGCTACTTTAATTGATAATATATTTTCAAATGTAATTCCACATCCTGATTCTTATATAATAATTTCGGACATTACTGAGCACTACCCTACTGCAATGCACTATCCACTGGGACAACCTATAAATACCAATAGTTCCTCACTTTTCAGACGTAAAGTTAACGCCGAAAGATTGGCACGTCTTGGTATTAATTTGGAAAATTATGATTGGTCGAGTGTTTATATAAATGAAAACATAAATAATTCATGAAGCTTTTTCCGAAATATTAAGCAATCAGCTGGACATAGTTATGCCGAAACAAAAAATCAAAACAAATTATAAAAAAACACCAAAACTTCCTTGGATTTCAAAATCTATTCTACGCTCAATTAATCGAAAAAATAATCTTTTTTATACATACAAATTAAAAGGTACTGAGAAAGCAAAATTAAAGTATACGTCCTATAAAAACACTTTAATCAATATCATTCGTTTAGAAAAAAGAAAATATTTTGTAAATCGTTTGGAAATGTTCAAACACGATACCCAAAACACATGGAAAATCATCAAACAGGCGATGAACTTAACTAAAGGAGTTTCTGAAATAAATAGAATCAGGAATAATAATGAAATGGTTGAAGATCCAAAATATATAGCGAATATTTTCAATAATTACTTTTCCTCAATTGGTAACGATCTGGCTAAAAATATTCCCCCTTCTGACAGGTGTTTTACTGACTTTTTAGGTCCTGCTAATCCAAGTTCTATTTTCTTTTTTCCTACGAATAGACAAGAAGTCACAAACATTGTTTCCAACTTACAAAATAAAAAAAGTTCCGGCTTTGACGGAATCAGTAACGTTATTTTAAAGGCCATTATTCCTTACATTGTAGATCCATTGGTCCATATCTTTAATTTATCACTGCTGCATGGTGAATTTCCTAATTCCATGAAACTTGCTAAAATCATACCATTATTTAAGAAGGGTGACACACTTGAAGTAGGTAACTATCGGCCAATCTCGTTATTGTCTTCTTTTTCCAAAATTTTAGAAAAAATAGTGTTCACTCGAATGATAACTTTCCTGAAGAAAAATAATATCTTTTCAAACTTCCAATTTGGTTTTAGGGAGAAACATAGTACTGTTCACGCTTTAATGACTTTTGTAGAAAAGGTTGCCCATTCAATTGACTCTTCTTCTCACACAGTTGGTATATTCCTGGACTTCTCCAAGGCCTTCGCTACGATAAATCATGACATTTTACTTTATAAACTCAATCATATTGGTGTCCGTGAAAAGGCCTTGGAGTGGTTCAGGAGTTAATCTCTAACAGAAAACAATTTGTTTATTTAAATGAGCAAGAATCTGATTTTAGAAATATTACTTGTGGTGTTCCGCAAGGGAGTCTTTTAGGCCCTTTGTTGTTTATTCTTTATATAAATGATTTCCATAAATCGTCCAATTCACTGTCATTCATTTTATTTGCAGATGACACTAACTTATTTTTTCACACAGAGATCCAAATGTTCTTGTTGATGTCGTCAGTGCAGAGTTGCGAAATGTTTTAGAATGGATAAGAACCAATAAACTGTCATTAAATCTTTTGAAGACGAATTACATATTATTTAGTAACTCCTTAGCTTCATTACCGACTCAAATTATGTTTGACAATACCCCACTTAAGCAGGTTTCTCATACAAAATTTTTAGGTGTTTTGGTTGATAGCAAGCTCTCCTGGAAATTACATATCGAAAATATTTGCAAAACAATCTCTCGTAATATTGGTATCATTAACAGACTAAAATCACATCTTCCACAACCATCTTTGCTTATTCTTTATTATTCTCTTGTTTTACCCTACCTAAATTATGGACTTTTGCTTTGGGGAAACACTCATCAAACTCTGTTAGAAAAAATTATATTGTTACAAAAAAAAGTAATTCGTATAATCTGCAATGCTCCGTTTCGTGCCGACTCAGATCCACTTTTCTTTGAACATAATATTCTCAAAGTAAACGATCTCTACTTGTTTCATCTTGGAGAATTTATGTATAAATTCAATTCTGGCGCCCTTCCCTTAGTTTTTCATGACATGTTTATAAAGAATCAAACTATTCATAAATATCCCACTAGACAGTCTGAAGAATTTCATTTATCTTTACTAAAAACACTTTCAGCACAAAATACATTCATTTTTGAAGGTCCTAAATTTTGGAATACTTTGCGCATAGATTTGAAAAACTCCCCTTCACTCGCAGTCTTCAAAAGAAAACTTAAGACATTTTTATTGGCTACGTATAAAACCTAGCTCTCCTTGTTGTACTTAGATTGTCCCTTCTTTTATTGTCAATATTACCACTATTATCATGATTATTTTTGTTATTAGTATCATGATTACTATTATTATTGTGATTATCAATATCATTAACATTATTATTATCTCTATTATTACTGTCATTGCTATTATTGTTGGTATCCGAAGAACTCGTCACCACTTCTCAACCAGTCATACACTTTGATCCGTTTCCTTTGCGCGTTTACTTCATATTCGTTATACATCACCTGTGAAACATTTTCTTATTTTAGTCCACATGCAGATATGTTCTCCTCATCGTCTCTCCTCGTTATTCTTCGTAAATTACTCATTTCATGCATCATGTTATTGTTTATTTTACATTTTTCTTCCCCTCTTTTGGCCACTATCATTATTTTAATTATGTAATTTAATATTAATGAATAATTTGATTGAGGGGTCCACGACTTACAAGCACAGCTTCACAGTGGACCTCTCCATTTCCAGCATGTTATTTTCAGCCGAAAATATCTCATGATCCATATTAAGTTTCGAATGTATAATTTAGATGAATATATATATATATATATATATATATATATATATATTGTGTTACATGTTTCTTTATTACATTTCAATTGTTATAACTGTATTTATGATGGATTTTTTTTTTTTATTGTTTTGTTGGAAATGAGAAAAAATAAAAACTGAAACTGAAACTGAATGTCTTTGGAATTGTTACGTTTTTCCACTCCTTTGAATTGTCGTAGCAATGTCAGTTTGATTTGTAAAGCCATATCCACCGGGCCCCCTACGATTTTTCCCACCCGGCGGCTTGCCGTGGATAATTAGAGACCGTACGGATCCCTTACGATTTTCATATCTATACGGCGCCCGTGGGTGCAAAGCGAAAATTAGTGGAGTGAAATCGCAAGGCGCCCGTCAACAAATCGTAAGGGTGCCGGCGGTTGCCGTGTGGTAAATTTCCAGGGTCCGTCCGATGAACTGATGCACTGCACGGTGCCCGGCTGGGGCCTGGCTAGGGCCCGGCCGCGTGCCCTGCGGTTCACTGTTTGCGTTTATTTATACATTTCCTCCTTCTGTTCATTCGTCTTCTTTATTATAGTTTCACTAGTTATTCGTTTCCCTTTGACCAAATAATTTCTGGGGTTTTTTTTCTCTCTCTCTCTCTCTCTCTCATGCACAGCACATAGGGGTACCTATATTGAACCTTGTCGTGGAGGGGGCGGGAGGCGATAATTTTTCTGCTGCACGGATTGGGGTTTTATATGCCGGGCTGGAGGGAGGGAGAGAGCAATACTTACGTACTTACAAACAAATGGTGACATATATAACATTTCAAGTGGGGGCAGGACCCTGGAAACGATTTTTTTTCTCACAGGAGTGTTGAGCCCCTGTGCCACCGGTTAGGTTTCCGCACCGTAAGCACTGTTTCAGTATTTGGGGAAATGGTGGGGTATATGTGCCATACGAGATGTACCCCCATTGCGGCCTTTTAAAAAAGTCCTTTCTCCTGGCATCAGCACAGAGAAGGGGGGGGGGATTTGAAAGAAATGTTACTGTATTTATATCAAACTGGTGGATTCGATGCCGTCGTGAGGGGGCCGCACGGTCAATTTTACATCAAACGGACTCTGGATGTCAGGCGCCCACTGTTGTACATATCGCCAGGGAGCGAAATCTTTTTTCCCAAACAGGTTTACCAATAGCCACATGTAAAGCCAGAGACGAAATTGTTAGAAACATGTCTGAAAAGTAAGACTAGCAATAACTTCCAGGTATACAGTTAACAGCAGAATTATATCCCGGTAAAGAACCCGGAGTGTGTTTCCAGAATGCAATTTATACTTTCTTGCCTTGCATGAAAAGATTGTGAAAAAAAAGGTTGCTAACACTGAAAAAAAAATGAATCAACAGCCATTCGTATCATTTTCTTTCAAGAATAGACACAAAATATCAATTAAAACCCTCAAAGAGACCTTAAGTGAGGTTGGTCTCCATGGACAACAACAAAAAAATAGGCTGTATCATCCCACCCAAGTAGCTTTAACAACTAGTGAATCTAGGACATCAATATCACAGTTCTAGGGTGGTAGACCCCATCCCAAAACTTCCATCCCATTTAGAATGTGAGGAAAGTGATGAAGGCCCGGGGCCTGGATCCACAAGTGACTGCTGCCATGGCGACACAGGATCGATGAATGTCACACAGAAGACTTTCTAAAAAGGTAGTTACAATTCAAAACATGGTTTGGAAGCACAAAATCAAGATAAATACTGTTTTTTGTAATATAGGTTTTCCCGGTCAATTTCATACTTTTTCCATTCCAATTCATGAACGTGCATTCAATTTCACGCAACGCACGCCCCGCGAAGACATTCGGGCTTTCAAATTCCGAATCCGATCGATCAAATTCATTTATGGGCGCTCTTATTCTCTTTCCATAAATCAAAATCACGCATGAGCGTTCAATTTCCAAATGCGAGTATTGTATTTCCTACTTGCGCATTCAAATTCAATTCGTAGTCACGATGACGCTGTTTGAGGCGTTCAATTTCCTACTTCGTGCACTCAATTTAGTGAGGAAGATAAAAAGGGGGTTATGAGGGGCAGAGCGGGACGAGCGTTGGTTGTTTCTGATAAACGAGCACACTCCGAAAAAGGATTAGTCAAAATAACTATTATGTTAGTGCATATTGTCCGACCAAAATTTGGTGAAGATTGACCAATATGATGATGGTCATAATTACCCAATTATTTGTTGAAAATTAATGTACCCAAATTTTGGTTGATTTTAACTATTTTTTTTTTGTTCAGACACAAATTCACCAACACATTGGTTATCTTTACCAATCCCTTTGTAGAATTTACACAATATACCCGCACATCCCTCACCCCTAACACACACACACACACACACACAAAAGAAAAAAAAAATCTCATTTTCATAGGCCTCTAGTATGCTTATTCTTTTTTTTAAGGGTTCCATATTGTTCTGAATTCGTATCCACTTACAATGATATCCATAATTATTATGGATGATATGAATATACAAAGATAGGAAGAAAACTCCAATGAGAGTTATAGTGTTGAGTTTCAAATTTTCGACTTGTATTTAGATCATCTTCAGGAACTGAGGTAAAACAGAACAAGAACTGTTTTTGTATACACTGATATAAGAAGGCATCAAAATGTTCAGTTTTACCTACAATTTCTGAAGATGATCTAATCAAAGGTCGAAAATTTGAAACTCAACAATCTCATAACTATGACTCTCATTGAAGTTTTCTTCCAATATTTGTATATTTACAATGATATCATGTCCTTATATGCTAATGTATACTTCAATACTTTAACAGCATAACGACATAATTTCTAACTTACACTCCTTGATGACGCCACCCGTAAAAAGACAAAATCACAACACTAACCACACAATGCGTCAATTATAAAACCAACTGACAAACAACATGATCTCAAAATCTCTCATGTGGAAGCCTAAATAAACAGCAATATGAAATGTTTATATAGGTTTTCCCGGTCAATTTCATACTTTTTCCATTCCAATTCATGAACGTGCATTCAATTTCACGCAACGCACGCCTCGCGAAGACATTCGGGCTTTCAAATTCCGAATCCGATCGATCAATTTCATTTATGGGCGCTCTTATTCTCTTACCGTAGATCAAAATCACGCATGGGCGTTCAATTTCCAAATGCGAGTATTGTATTTCCTACTTGCGCATTCAAATTCAATTCGTAGTCACGATGACGCTGTTTGAGGCGTTCAATTTCCTACTTCGTGCACTCAATTTAGTGAGGAAGATAAAAAAGGGGGTTATGAGGGGGTGAGCGGGACGAGCGTTGGTTGTTTCTGATAAACGAGCACACTCCGAAAAAGGATTAGTCAAAATAACTATTATGTTGGTGCATATTGTCCGACCAAAATTTTGGTGAAGATTGACCAATATGATGATGGTCATACTTACCCAATTATTTGTTGAAAATTAATGTACCCACATTTTGGTTAATTTTTAACTAAGTTTTATGTTCAGACACAAATTCACCCACACATTGGTTATTTTGGCCAATCCCTTTGTAGAATGTACACAATATACCCGCACATCCCTCACCCCTAACACACACACACAAGAAAAAAAATCCCATTTTCGTAGGCCCCCAGTATGCTTATTCTTTTTTAAGGGTTCTATATCGTTCTGAATTTGTATCCACTTACAATGATATCCATAATTATTATGGATAATATGAATATACAAAGATAGGAAGAAAACTCCGATGAGAGTTATGTGTTGAGTTTCAAATTTTCGACTTGTATTTAGATCATCTTCAGGAACTGAGGTAAAACAGAACAAGAACTGTTTTTGTATACACTGATATAAGAAGGCATCAAAATGTTCAGTTTTACCTACAATTTCTGAAGATGATCTAATCAAAGGTCGAAAATGTGAAACTCAACACTATCATAACTATGACTCTCATTGCAGTTTTCTTCCAATCTTTGTACATTTACAATGATATCATGTCCTTTTATGCTCATGTATACTTCAATACTTAAACAGCATAACGACATAATTTCTAACTTACACTCCTTGATGACACCACCCATAAAAAGACAAAATCACAACACTTACCACACTATGCGTCAATTAAAAAACCAAATGACAAACAACATGATCTCAAATCTCTCATGTGGACGCCTAAATAAACAGCAATATGAAATGTTTATAATTTCCATGTTACCAGTTTCAATGGAAGCATTTATGGCATAAACCTAAAATAGTGGACTTAAGCATGATAACATTATGGCAAATGTCTTGCCAAAGAAGCTCAATTTATTCCAAGCTAAGTGAAAACACCCACAATTACCCCAAGCTAACTAAATGCAATGAATCTTTTAAATTGAATGCACTTATTTGGAACTTGGTTGCCTTTTCACGAATATGAATGATCAAGGAGATTCGGTCGCCGGCTTGAAATGAATTTGATTGCCCATTTATCAAAAAGCATGCTCCTACTTTGAATTTGAATGACCTAAATGAACAATTGATTGCTCGGATAGTGAATCTGAATGACCCAATTTGGATTTGAAAGCTGCTTCAGAGCTGCGAGCGTGAAATGCGGGAAATTGAATGCTCGGAATATGAACTTGAATGACAAAATCATGAAATTGACCGGGAAAACCTATATATTTGTCTGGGGTGTGAATAATTTTACAAAGGCCAAAAAGTGATCATTAGTACATATCTATTGTTATGCAAATGAGGTAATTCTTGAATCATTATCAAATGACAGGGGAGAATTGATATCATTATGCTAGGGACCAAGTTTCTCAATACCACTATTCATCTGTGAGAAAAGATCAAAATACTAAAAAAATCACAGGGGTATGAATAATTCTGCTGTTACCTGTAAATGTCATAAAGAACGCTTTCTCGGGAAGAGCTTTTCGTGGCTCGATCGGATGGACGGATGTTCTATGAACATCACTGAAGTCTCGAATTCGATTCCCACTCTCGTCAATGTTATATTTTTTTGCGTTTATTCCGTCAGAAATAGTTAAAAGGACATGCAACTAAGAAACCATGGGCAAAATGGATCTGCAAGAGGTTTGTTTACTTATACATTGTAACCCGTCCGTCATGCGAGCCCGTCGGACTGATGCGATAAAAATTCGGACAGCACGAAGTTGACCGAACTCAGTCCCCGGGGGGGGGGGGGGGGGTACTCGACCCCAAAAGTGGTAGGTATGTGCCGCGGGCGAGACAAAAAACGGGGGCTTTGGAACGGGCTTATTGTGAAAAGGAGGGTCTTCGGAACGGGCTTCGGAACTACAAATGTTTGTGAAAACGGGAGTCTTTGGAACGGTTCGCCTGCGTGTGAGTGCGTATGTATCCCTATGGAACGGGCATACGTGCATGCCGCTAGCCCGGCGGCACGGGCGCTGGGTGCGCTCGCTCGGAGGCGATGGTCGGACAGCGCTCTGCGGGCCGCTTTTCACCAAAAATGCAGCTCATTGTAGCGGATCAATACGTCCGGAACCGCGTAACGAAAAACATGCGAAGCTTTGGAACGGATTTCTTTCTTCTTTTTTCTCGATAAAAAGAAAATGCTATGCTTTGGAACGGCTTTCTTTGTTCTTTTTCTCAATAAGATAAAAATGCTATGCTTTGGAACGGAAAATTGAGTGTAAAAATGGGGGTCTTCTCCGCGGACATACCCACCACGCATTATATACTGAGTGCCCCCCCCCCCCCCCGGGACTCAGTCTAGTCAAATACTTTGGGTTCTCACATTTCTAAACAATCTTAAGTCTTTAGGCTCTTAACGTTTCTCATCAAGTTCACTTGAAGAAATGTCTTGTATAATGCTCCAACATTTCAAAATACAAAATACAGTTTACTTGGTTAGTCTAGCCATTTCTCTTCATTGCCTTTCCCCCAACACGTCGTCGCTGCAGATTACGTAACACCCTCAGGCTCTCCCAGAGAGCTGACCATGTAATTGTTTTTCCATATGACTAGCTGTTGGATTGCTATTTCACTGCGCGAAATTTGAAACACGTACGGCAATAAATCACAATTGTTGAGAATGGATTATCCCTGTTCTTGAAACTCGAGCGGCCGACTGCATTCCCCCTCTCTCATCCGAGATCACCCTACCTTTCCCCATGATTTCTCACTTGCTATCCCCTTTAAAGTATCACAGTTATTCTTGAATCCAGTCAAATTTCACGAACCTGTTTGGGGAAAAAAATCGCCGCCCGGGACCTTAGAGGAGCCCGTGAGAGGATCGCAGGATAGTCGTGCGGCACACTTGATCACCGCAGGGCCCCCTCCAATTTTCTTCACGAGAACTGGCTGGAAAATTGTGCGTAGGTCGCCCGGCCACCGCGCGGGACCCCTAAGATTTCACCACGGGCCTTCTAAGGCCTAACGGTAAGATGAAAACGCCGGAAGAATTAAGAGCAGCCAGTTCAGCACCGCGGCGCCTCGCCTGTACGACGGGTGAAAAAGTCCCGGCCAGTAGTGGAAACAGTAGGGGAGCCGGCCGGGCATAGTACGAAATTGGCCAAAATGCCCAGTTTACATTTGGCTTAAGATCAGCGTACAGAGCCCGTAGGCGATCATAAGATTTTCGTACGGATTCACGGGCTCCGCAGCCTCTACGATTTTGTTTCGCAAGGAGTTATACAAATCTGAAAATCGCAAGCCCGTAGCCCGTGAACATATCGTAGGTGGCATTGCACGGTTCCTGTCCGGGAATCGTGCGGAGGCCTTGGCTGATCCTCCAGCCCAAGGTTACTACACAGGCCCCGTACAATTTCTGCGGAGGGGCTGCGGAGATAGCACGATTATTCTACGATCTCCGAGCGGCCTCTGTATTGATATGCCACGGCCTGCCCCCCCCCCCCCCCTCCCCGATTGCCAATACACAAAAATGGCACGATGATGGAAGTTAATGTAAACGCAAACACTGTATCCCGTAGTCACCTGCGATGCCTCCGAGGAGACCAAAGTCATTCTAAAACTAGGCATTACTTGTTACCTTTTCGATGCAGTAGTAATGGCCTCGGATACGTCATCCAAGTCGGTTGAGGGCAGCAATGCCCCGACACATGACAAGTGACCTTCTGCAGCAGCAAGAGTTAGGGGCACCATTCCATTTTCTGTCTGTTAAAAGAACAATAAATTGTAGTTTTCGATTTTGAGCTAGGCCTACGTGAGAATGATTTAAAAGTGTTACTGAACTTCCTATAGACGTGCTTATAGGCCTACATTGTTTCACTACATTTTTTTCCCAAAATGCCGCATAATGGAGACATCTTTAGACCTTCTTTGAACCTTACTCTCAAATACAAAAGATAATCAGCTTGCCTACCAATACCAACATGATTGTTGCCAAAAACCCCATCCCTAATTAGCTTAAATCCCACAGCACATGGTCTAAACGGTGAAGCCGCCAGAAACTAACAAAATTGGTCTGAGTAGGAATTGTCGTAAGGGATAGGTAAGTAAAAAAAAAAAAACAAAAAAAAAACCTGGTAGGAACTAAACATTCTATCAGCCATTTAAACAAATATGTAAAACGCCTTACGAAAGTCAAGCACTTGTGAACCAAAATTCTTTTTAACATACCCTTTTTTCTGATGAAGCGCCCTTTTGCAGCAGAGTCTGAACGATATCGGCATGTCCTTTGAGAGAAGCGCAGTGTAGTGCTGAAAGTCCAGCACTGTCGACCATGTCAAGGTAATCTCGATATTTCCCATTATCCCTTGCGCTGGTGTCTTCTTTAACTTCAACCAAAGCCTTTACACACTCAACATGTCCTTTTAAAGATGCAAGAAAGAGGGCAGTGTAGCCAAGTTTCGTCTGTGGACAGTAAAAGTAATTCATCAATAAAAGAAGTAACAAAAACAAAAGCGGAAAGATGAAAAAATAAAATCACAACTACTAGCAGTCCCTTCTCCACCCCCCCCCCCCCCCATACAGACAACTACCCCTTTTACGATAACACATGAGAAAATCCAACCCCTTCAACCCTAGTGAAATTAACTAAAGGAGTTAATCGCCCAGAGGATAATTAAGTCTGGAGTAATATTGCCCTGGATGACATCGTCCTGAGAAGAGTTGTTTTGGGGTTACTCTTCCAGGGATGTCTAGGGACAGGTAGTCGAGAAGTTGGAGGGTTAAGGAGGGCCGAGCGTTGCATATGAGGGCTGAAAGCTTTAATGGGCCGGTTCTTAAACAGCCTCCTCCCCCTGCGCCAACTTTTAAAGTCCAGTGAGCTCTCGCCATCATGTGTTTTTGTTTGTTTGTTTGTTTACGTTTGCTTGGAGGATATGTAACTGGTTTGTCCCGCTGTTAAGACTATCGAAGGTTACAGTTCGTTATTCCGAAGGTTTGTTAGTCTGAAAATGAAAACAGGTTCGTTATTCCGAAGGTTCGTTATTCCGAACTTTGTAAGTGTGAAAATAAAATGAAGGTTCGTTAGTTCGTTAGTCTTTTAGGACTAACGAACCTTCGGAATACTAGTAACGAACCTTCGAAATAATGCCACAAACGTTCGAATTAACTAACCCTTTTTATTTTTGGACTAACGTGCATCTAGGTATCTGCAATTTGCGTGTTTCGGAATTACGAACCTTAGGCATAACGAACATCACCCGTTCTCGGGATGCTGAATTCAAATATCGACAGGTTAACATTCGCTATTGTTTTTAAGGAATCCCCTTGTAGAGTCAGTTTGTTATGTAATGTTTATTAACTTGTTATCAGGTTATTGGTACACCAAGTGAACATAGGTATAACCGACATAAAACTTGCCTGTTTAGTCACATCCGCCCCACATGTCATCAAGCATTTTATGATCTCAGAATTGCCATTCAGTGCAGCAGTATGCAGAGGGGTCCAACGATCATCACGGTCAGCTATATTTGGTTCAGCGTTCTGATCTAACAGGTACCTTGTAACTTGAAGATGGTTACTACGGAAGGAATTATCGACAAAGAAATACTTATGGAATGAAGAAATTATAAGCCATTAACTAGTTAACCAAGGAAATAGAATTTTGGCTCTCTGTATAATGACTTGAACTACTTCATAATGTTAAAATTATATCAGAAAAAAAAAGATAAACTCTCTTCATCCTCTGTATGTATTTACAAAAAAACATGATAGAAAATTCCTCATCCTGATTATCAGGAAGTATCTATGTAATAAAGGGTAAATCATTAATCAAGTAAACGATAACATGTGATAATTCTGTATATGTATTTATGATATGGCTAACTATATTTGAAATACTCACCTAGCAACAGCCAATCGCAGTGGCGTGATACCATTTTTATCTTCTTCGTTTATTGTCAGGTTAGCTCTTACCAGAAATTCAACGATTTCAAGATGGCCCTTGGCAGAAGCTACATGGAGTGCATTCCTTCCACTTTCTGATCTTTCCTCAATCTATATGCAATGTAAATGAAGCCAAAAAGTGCCAAAACTGCAGCAACTATAGGGGTACTCTGATTAATGCTTCTGGCTTTACTTTAATGAAGGAGTAAGTGAGGTTAGGGTTACAGTATTTTTTCACATACAGGGATGAGTATATCATGTATATGGTTACGTTAGACTATGACTATGTCACCGGATATGAGTTGTACAACCAAGCTAATCGTGCAAATTACAGGGGGAAAAATCAAATAAAATTACAGATACTCAAAGGATTCTTGTTGTTTTGCCCCTTTGTTCATGCTTGATAAATACTTATATATATATATATATATATATATATATATATATATATATATAAAGAAAGATGTCCCCTCGCAAAACGTGTGCAGTGCTTCATTTTAGTACACATTCCATATTCTTTCATGGAAATAAATACATGTGAGACAATTGAGAGAATAATAGCGTAACATGAATCAAAGTTCCCCAGAGCTGTCCTACCGTTTTGGAAATTTTGCAAAGGTTGAAAAAATGTCTCCGCAGGGAATCGAACCCGGGCCTATGGCTATGAACGCCAATGCCTTAACCACTAGACCACGGAGACGGGCCAGTGGTTTCGGCGACTCCAAATTCGCTTAACCGACAGACTGACAAATCTTCAACCCTCACTAATTAATTCCTTTGTTGGTGGCAGATGAGTTTCGAACAATGACCTGCCGCACACCTCAGCTGGATCCGAGCGAATGCTTTGGGATACATGTATATGTTGGAATAATTAACATTTTGTGACCTGACCAGGTAACATATACAACAGCTTTGGCAACTCTCATGGAAATAAATACATGTGAGACAATTGAGAGAATAGTAGCGTAGCATGAATCAAAGTTCCCCAGAGCTGTCCTACTATTTTCGAAATTTTGCAAAGGTTGAAAAAATGTCTCCGCCAGGAATCGAACCCGGGCCTTTGGCTATGAACGCCAATGCCTTAACCGCTAGACCATGGATACATGTATCCCAAAGCATTCTTGAAAATTAACCCCGGTAAATTCGTTTTACATCCATCTTAGCAACTCATTTGATATTTTGGACACTGAGCATGTTTATGATACTAGAGACCAAAAGCTAACTAAAGAAAAGGAATTTAAACAACCCGAAACTAATACTATTACACCGTTGGATATTACTAAGAAAGAACTAAATTTAAAAGTGGAGCCAAAAGTAATAAATATATCAAATGTTGAACTAAGTAGTGAAGAAATAGATCTTTTCATGAAAGGACCCAAATTTGCTCCTACTAAAATCCAAAATATTAAAGACTTAAAACAAGATATGCATAGTTTCTGTCGAAAACTTAGACTAAAGGAGTATTTCCACGACGACAGTAAGGGAAACAATGATAATGTAAATGAAAATGCTAACGATAATGATACTGCTGTTATTGTTTCAAATGAAGTTGAGAGTATAGCAAAAAATAAAAGTAAATTTGTTCCCCCATCAAATAGAAATCGTACGTTAGATAATTATATCGATTTTTGGAAGAAATCAGAAGATGTTCAGAGTAATTCATAATCCAGAAAAGGGTGCAATATTTCTAAGAAGGAGAGGAAAAGCATCCAAACTTTGAGAAATAAGCCTGGCATCATTCTAAAGCAGGCTGACAAGGGGGGGGGGGGGGAGGGCGTTTGTTATCATGGACGAAGATTTTTATATCACCAAAATGAAAGAACAACTTATAGATGAATCAACCTACTTGAAATTACAGGAGAATATAGATACAAAAATTATGAGCAAATTAAAGAAACTAGTTGATAAATACAAAACTTGCTTGACCAAAGATGAAGTTGACTTTTTGATCAATTTTGAATTTAGGAGTAGTAACCTCTATGGTTTACCCAGGGTCCATCAAAGCAAAGAAATACAAGAAGAAATAACAAGTAAACAAACTCCTTATACTCATTGTAAAACACCTAGCCATCTTAAGATGAGACCTATTATAGCTGGTCCAGTATGCCCGACACACAGACTAAGCAATTTTATTGGTATTATATTGAAACCCATTACGAAATATGTCCCAAGCTTTGTTAGGGATGATTTGGACTTTTTGAACCATTTACCTAAATCAGTTGAGAGTGACCCTATCCTTGTCACTTATGACGTGAACAGTTTATATCCAATATTCCTCATGACGCTGGAATAGAAGGTATAATTTTTGGGCTTGAAAAACATTACGATATTATTGATTCACGTTTTACCAAAGATTTCATAATTGATACTGTAAGATTTATACTAACAAATAATTCTTTCTGCTTTAACCATGAATTTTATTTACAAATTAGAGGAACAGCTATGGGAACAAAAATGGCTCCAACGTATGCCACACTATTCATGGGCTATCTAGAAATGAAATTATATAGTAAAATAAAACGTATCTTTACTAGCAGTATTAAAACATATGTTAAGGAAAACTCCCAATATATCTGGATGATTGTTTCATTATCTGGAAAGCAGATTTTGGAGATATAACTCCATTCAACAATATTCTCCAACAACTTCAGCCGAGTATCACATTTAAGTTTGAAAGTAGTAATGAAAAAATAAGCTCTTTAGACATATCGGTTATAAAGGAAATGAACAAAATAAATACAGATATATTCTATAAAGTTACAGACACACACCAGTACCTTCATTTAAAGTCCAGTCACCCAAGACATTGCAAAACAAATGTCCCTTATAATTTAGCCAGACGTATTTGCACAATAGTGTCAGATGTTGATGTTCGTAAGAAACGTTTGTCGGAACTAAAACTCATGCTAAAGGCAAGGGAATATCACGAGGCAATTATCCAGAATGGTATTGAAAAAGCTGCAAAACTCTCTATTGGAGAACTTCGATCGTGTAAACTAAAAATGAATGATGCTGAATCTATAGCTTTTGTCCATACCCATAACCCTAATAACCCCAATGTCTGTAAATTGCTAAAAGAATCAATAACCACCTTATCTAATGACAAAGATTTAAGTTCAGTTTTTAAAGATACACGATTGATATTTAGTAAACGACAAAGCCCAAATTTGAAGCGACTACTGACAAAAGCCGCCCCAAATCACAACTTAATGTAGAAAACCGGGTTAGAAAATGCCACGATAAAAGATGCAAAGCTTGTCCGTACATAAAGGAAAGAAATCATATTATCTTCAAAACGCAGAATAAACCATTTGAAATATCCTTTCCCTTTACATGTACAACACAAAATCTTATCTATTGTATCATTTGCCATGGTTGTGGGGAACAATACAGAGGAGAAACAGGCGATACACTTCGACACAGACACACGGTACATAGGCAACAAATAAGACAAAAACAGTATCGCCAAATTAAAGTGAGCTCTCACATCGAAACATGTGCAGGCTCTCAAGAACCAAACTTTGATATAATACCTTTCTATAAAATGAAGGAAGATGACAAAATTAAAAGGGGTCTGAAAGAAAAATACGTCATCTCTAAATTCATGCCTTCCCTAAATGCTCTTTAGATTATATAAAGTGTAACACAACACATTTAATCTTACCCCGTACTACCTCCACTCCCTGATTACAACATTATGGTTATCGTTATCATTATTACTATTATTGTATATATATAATTATTCTTTTCTTCTTCTTTTTGAATTATACTTTCATTTTGTCTGATCGAAAGTTGAGTTTTATTTATACAACGTTCGACTATACCTTAAATCGATGTCTCATTGATAATTGTTTAAATATCATAGCATTACTAATTTGTCCTTATCTAATGTTTTTTCTTTTTCTTCTTATCTCCCAAATTTAAGTAAACGAAAATGATGGTGACATTTAAATTACAAACATAATACCATGTAAATCTTCTCCGAGTACCCTTAAAACTCATCTCTCTCTCTCTCTCTCTGCCCCCTCTCTGTTCCTTTCTCATCCATTGCTTCTCTTTCTTCCTTCCCCTTATCTACTTATCCATCCCATTTCTTCTTTCAAGGTACTACATTATCTATCTTAACTATGAAAAATGTCCTTTTGTAGCAATTTATTGTTATGAGTACTTTTCCTGTACAAAATATCACCCTTGTTTACCATTCCCACGATGACAGGAAACAACATTGTTACTTGACATCATTAAAAATCTTAGAACACCTCGGGTTGTGTATAGTTCTACAGATCAACAATTTCAAGGGACTAAACACAAAAGACTTCCTACTTAAGCTAGGGACTAATCCTGTCATAAAACACAACACAGTCTAGTTAATCTTATCTCTTTTAAATTGTATGTTACTGATTCTGTCATACATGAACTTGTTTATATCGTCGTGTTAAAATGTCAAAGGCTCAATTCACCTGAAGAGAATAAAACGAAAGCGCTTGTGATGTAAAAATCCTGCTCGTTTTGCGTGTATCCTGTATGATGTTGTGAACTCCTTTTCTATAATATATATATATATATATATATATATATATATATATATATATATATATATAAGCATTGGACAGAAGAATTTTCTACCTTGAATAATAGAGAGGTTCTATGCTCTACTGATTTGCAGTTTATCGTCGAAAGTTCTTAATATTCTCAATGAGTAAGTATTTCTTGTGTTTGTGACGTCTCGCCTTATGACACGTAAATTTCTTTAGAACTTATGATTGTTTGAAGAAAGTATGAAGAGCCATGCAAAAACAGCTTGGGAGATATTACTACAACCCATAACGCTAATATATAGCTTGCCAATGCCATGATACACAGATGGACCTTGTGTCAAAGTTAGATACTTTCTTTTGTATTAAATCTTTGCTCAATGATAATATCGAATACAGTAATCATGGTAATAGTGACGAATTTTCAAATTGCTGGCAAGGCCTGTGAATATATTTTGTTTTGTTTGCCTCTTCTTGGTTGTTTGTTTAATGGTTGTTCATCATTAATGAATAAGTTGAAATATTATTTTATTGTGTTAACATGTTACTTACTGCCTCACTATTTCCTTGCAGAGTACGTCGAATTTCTTCAAGTTCTCCATTATGTGCTGCCTTGATAAGCGAAGAATATTGTTTTACCTGGTCTTCCTCATTTTTAGCCCATTCATCTGAAAAGATGGTCAAAATCTTGACGATTATGAAAATGTCGTTTTAGTTTGACGCCTTTTCAAAATTGAAAATTATTCATTAAAAACCACGTTGCAACCCAAGGGCTAGTTTGCGTGAAATGTACATAACATTCAGGTTAAAGACATAACATACACCCTTGGAAATATCATATGAATCCACCAACAGTCGGTTAAAACAAATTTATGTAAAACGTACAGTTATCAGTTCTTATATAACCCAGTGATTTTAACCAACTTTTTAAAAGTATGAACGGACCATACATGGGGAAGGGGGAAGAGTATACAAGGACAGCAAAGTATGAAGGGTGTAGCCTTAAGAAGAGAGACATTTTACATCACAAAATTGAGTATTTTCAACATATCTACAACGGGCAGTAGATTCTAAATCGTGCTAAAACATAGTTTCCATTAGTATAAATGACAGATATTGGGAAATATATACAGCAAAGTAGAAAGAGGACGGCATACAAAGGAGGGAACAGGGATAGTTATATGAGTAGAAGAAAAAGAGATGACAGGTGGTTCAGACGTTAATAAAATCTATATAGTTAAAGCGAGAAAATTACGCAAGAGACGATTTTTAAGTAAAAGATTCTCATAAATCCAGGAGTCATAATTGATATGATATGAAGGGCAAATCAGTACAATACAGAATTTTATTTGTACAATCACTGATTAAGGAGTCCAAGAATGGCAGATTACATATTTTCCATTTTATCGACTATTAAAACAGCTTTTGACGCATTTTTTCAAGTGCGAAAATACTACTGACTTAATTTTTTTTTTAATTCAAAGTTCTTGATATTGTCTGCCCGATGCTACGTATTATTCCCTCACTTTGTTTTTCTTATAAGAGCAACAGGTTAAAACAATTATTATTGTACCTTCGTGTTTCAGTAAATCTGCAGAGATGCCTTCAGAGATGACGACGTCCTTGGGTGGAACCCCAGTGGCAGATTTTTTTCCAGTGGACTGTATAAGTGGTAAGGTCTTTTCGAGAAATCCAAGATTTGATCTAGTAGTTTTGTTGAAAAACAGAAAAAAACGCACGAAAAAGCAAAATTTTATAGTTGTTGCGGTTAAACAGTATCACACTTTAGACTGATGTGACTGAAATTACAATAGTGGAGGTGCTGTATTCGAATGGTTTCAGGCGCTTGACTTGAAACGCGAGAATCGGGAGTTCGATCGCCGGCACGGCACTTATGCCCTTGAGCTAGGCATTTTATCGATATTGCTCTCTTATCGTATCATCAAATAAATTTAGTGCTATAGAAGCATATTGATACCGACTTGTGCATATGAGTGTTTCTTCAAACAATAAACAAATAAAAGAAGAATATAACTAATGGTGTCGTCACCTGTACTCCCTCCCCACCTCATGCCTTTTCCTTTCATCATGTTCATGTCACACTGTCCTTTTCTGTGTCTAATGTTTAATCTTTACTGTTTACAACCAATTGTTATCCGCTCGATAGATACATTGATAAAGCGATTGTATATTTAATTGCTTAATTGCTTATCAAGGAAAGTGTCTGTTTCATATATTTTTTTCTCTGTTCTTCTTAATTATTTTCCTTGTTTCTAGTTCTACTTTTATATTATTCCGTTTGTTTTGTTTTGTTTTTCATTTTGATTTTGTTTTTGTGATTTGTTTTTATTTCTGCTTTTATGGCAAACGCATTCTGTTATGTAGTCATGTATTATTCACTACTGTAAGATCTCCCATGTACCTGATGCATTTTAACCAGGGGCCAGTGGTATCACAAGCTCTGTTTCTTTGCTGATCCGAGTCTGTTTTCATTTTCTTATTTATTTTTTTTTTAATTCAGTTCCTTTTCTTGGATTTATAAGTATTTTTACATATTTCTTTTTATTTTATATGCCTTCATTTGTTTCATTCTGTTCCTTTTTGATATCATAATTATTTAGATTATGATTCTATGATAATCAATATTTTGACAAATGAAAATGAAATAATCTGTGATTTGGGGGGGGGGGTAACCCAACAACCACCCGATCAGTTTATAAAAGCATCTTACCTTCAGTTCTCAAACGCAAATACTTGCAATAAATTGTACAAGTCCATTTTGTTCACTTAGAACTAATGATGCCTTCAATTGCCCGAACAGGGAATTTCCGAAAACAAAAGTCGACGGTTTATTTCACTCATTATTTTATGTATTCGGTGAAATATAGGAGATGTACAGAAGCAAATTTACCTCTTTTGTCCTACCAAATTAAATTAGTCCTCTTCTAAACCCCGTAATTATGATAATATATCTCACTAACAAAAAAAGATGGAGAACAGATGGCAAATCATCACATGCTGCAAAGATTGACCCGGTCCTGAATGCAGCTTACAGAGCTATCTCTGGCTGTCTGCGACCAATAAGAGTAGATGACCTTTACTTGCTGTGTGATATTGCCCCATCACACATCAGACGAGAGGTTTCAACACAGATGGAGAAGACAGAGATGGAGAAAATCTCTCCACCCACTCCACACTGATGAACCTGCCAAAGTGTGACTCAAATCCAGACACAGTTAACTTTTCTCCGTTCAACTGAATCCCTTGATGGCACTTCCCACAGTCAAAGGATTACCCATTGGTCTAACCCCGGGAACTAACCACCTCCAGTCCGTGAAGCATAAGCTTTTTTATGGACCAAGTGAATAATTACCCCCTGTTTCAAATGAGGAATGGCCCATCTGGTCATGCCTGAATGCAGAAGTGGGGCTACAATAAGGATAGAGAAAGTACTTGCGACTGCGGGGAGGATCAGACGATGCAACACCTTTTCCTCAGTCCCTTCCTAACAGAACCGTGCAATGTCAATTATATATGGAGGATTTGAACACCATGACCATAGCCAAATCCTGCGCTCTGCGCTAGACGGGACTTGTGTAGTGACTCAAGAAGAAGAAGATCTACACCAAAACAAGTAAGGAGGAAAGGAAGCATATAATGTTTGCAGCCGTCGCCGACTCTTGAAGTTCTTACTGCATGGTCCTGGTCCTATCAAAAGCGATACACGAGTGCAAAAGCTCGTGATTCTTTAATATTCGATGTGTTAAATGCCCAAAAATTCAAAATGCGCAAAAAATGTGACTGAGCAACGAGAATACCATCAACGTTTGCCAAAAAGAATCAGTAATTTTCCTTTATTTCTATTTGGTTAGAAATCGGGGTAAAAATACACCAGTCAGTTTCAATTCGTCTGTCATAATTTTCACTTCATATCAAATATAGAATGTGTGGAATGAAGATATAATAAAAGTAATTCGCACAAACCAGTGATTTGTGTGATGTTTTAAGCTGCTAAAAACAAAGGGAGGAGCTTAGGGTTCATCCCCCCCCCCTCCCATACTATCATAGGCCTACCTCATTTTTGAAAAAAAATATATCAAAAATACTATAAATACGATAGAATTCAGGGAACACGATTATGAAACAGTATGAAGAATTTGTTCGCAAAAAACCGATTAGTCCATTTTTCGACAATTTTGAGATAAGGTCGCTGACATATACTTCAAAATAATACCTTTCCGAAGACATATTGTTCATTACATATAAAGGTTTATTTTTATTGTCAAAAGTAGCATAAATTTTCTTATTATTCTTTTTATTTTTCTTGATCTTTAACTGCAACTATCTCGCTTTGACAAAAATGGACTTTGGGGGTTTTGCGAACGAATTCTTCATATCCTATACTTACGCGGTTTCACGAACAAGACTTTGAAGAACTTGACCTTGAAGGTCCCTTTGAAGAATCTGAATTGCATTGATTAGTGTCGTCATCTTTCACACACCTTTCTCCTAACGATGACAACCAGAAAATGAGGTTCCTGGTAGAACATACCTCACTAATATCTTGTGATTCAGAATGAATATTATATGTTACTTGATCAGTCAAGAGATAATGAAATATGGGCAAAGTCAATATGACTTAATATTAATCGCGAATTTCCTGGTATGTTTAAGGTTCGAATTCTCAACTGATAAAGGAGTTCATGACATGGGCGGTACCAGGGTATTTTCACACGGGGACAGTATTTTTCTGCCTATAAACTTTAGCCCACAGACTTGTGCGTTTATTTATGTTTTAAACGAACAAATAAGGCTATTACATCGTTTCATGGCCCTGGCCTCTCTTCCCGCTTTTTTCTTACTTCTTCTTCTTCTTCTTGCTTTTTCTTCACTTGAAAACATAGGGAGGCGACCGCTCATCCCACCCCGTAGTGCTGCTCCTGGTTCATGACCTGGAAGATTGCTCACCTTTGAACTGTTTAGAATAGACATGTGACTTAAATTCGATTGTCAGCTTGTTTGTACAAACTATCAGCATAGCAAGAGTTATAGTTCATAGTACATGACATTGATCAATAAGACAAATTGATATAGAATCAATCATATTTTGCATTCTCAAATTCATGACAACTATTTGTTTTTTAAGATATGCCCGCACTTTGAACACCATATCATCATGACTGTAAA
>JAPZVO010000737.1:0-27047 GCA_029962745.1 Echinometra lucunter
TGACCAGGCGTGTTGTCCCTGATCAAGATGGTATGCTTGCAATTGTCTGCATCAGCTGAATGGTGGATGAGACACACAACTGTCGTCTTGTTATGGTTCTTCCAGGTAGAGTATCCGAATCCAAGTGGATGGATCCCACTTTTTATTACATGTATGAGCATATCCTCCCCCTTCATCTCTGCCTGCTGAAAGATGCAGTCAAACTTCGGCCTTTGAAAGGGAAGTAACATTGAATATAAACTATTTTTCGTTATCATAAAATATTTTTTGTAAGATATCATTTGAATAAAGAATAATGGGAGAAGGAGGTTAGTTTAGTCTAATTTGTAAACTTAAATTTTCGGCATTACGCCCAGTATCAGAGATCGTATGTTCGATCTGTAATGAAAAACTTTTTTTTTCCTGACTTGTGATTTTCATTACAGATCCAACGCACAATCTTTAACACTGGGAAAAATGCCGAAAATTTGTTTACAAATTCTGAATTTCTCCCATTAAGCTTCTTTATTTACTATTATTAGTCTAATTATCCCCACTCAAATTACAATTCGGGAGTTCATCCAAGATGACATTCCTCATCCAGTCAAGGTGTCTACGGTGTAACACCCCCCATTCAAAATTCTTGTCGGCAAATTTGCGATTGCTGTCGGCAAAAAAAAAGAAAAAGAAAAAGAGAGTGAGAGAAAGGAGAAGGAAGAAGAAGGAGGAAAAAAGAGAAAAAAAGAGGAGTAAGGTGCCCCAAATAATAGAGTCATATATATTCGGCTTATTTGCTTGTGCATTTTGACGACGAAATAATACAAGTACCACGAAAGAGTGTGTATATTTTTTCCTCGCTCGCTGCGCTCGCTCTTTTTATATTTATATACAGGATGTTTTCGGAAAGCAAACACATTCGGTTAGTTTCAGTTTCAGTTTTATTTTCATATTTCACATAAATGATGATGATACATGCATGCATGCAAGTAAGAAATAATACATAAATATACAAATGAATAACATCATACATAAGACGATTCATGATACAAAGGGGGAAATTGGAACATACAAATACGTAGACCTTAATATAATCACCATAAGCTTAAGACAAATTAATTTAAAAAGTGAAATATGAGGGAATCTAATAAAAAGCTGAGCTTGTAATTAAAGATTCCCTAGAAGGTTAAAGAAAAGTCTATGATATTTGCGTGTTATTTTGAAAGATCTATTGAAAAAAAGTACAAGAAAGGAAAAGAAAAAAGAAAAAGAAAAGGGCAAGGTAAACAACAAACAAAACACACACCTAAAGAACTAAGGGACTAAGGAGCCATCGCGTAGGTATTTAGGAGGGATAGTTTTAATTTGCGTTTAAATATATACAAAGAGCTGCTGTTAGTTAATTCTGGGGGTAGGTCATTCCATAGTTTTGGTCCTGTAAATATAATTGTATTGTGGGCTAGTGCTGTTCGAGTACGTGGAAGGTGATAAAGATGGCTTTGTCTGGTTGAATAAGAGTGAACGGAATAATTCAAGACAAACATGGAAGATATGGGGTTGGGGAGTTCACGCATTGTAAGTTGGAACATGAAAATCCCGAGATTATAGATAAATAAGTCGTGAATCTTTAAAAGGTTACACAAATGGAAGAGTGGGTTTGTATGGGTACGAAAATGGGTATTATTGATTATTCTAACAGCCCGTTTTTGTATAACTAAAAGCTGGTTAATGAGGGAATTAGCGCAGTTTCCCCACGCTAGTATTCCGTAATTTAAGTATGGTAAGATTAATGTAGAATATAGAGAAAGTAAAACATGAGTAGGAAATGAAACTTTGAGTTTGCCAATGATTCCAGTATTTCTGGCTATAAGTTTACAAATGTTATTCAGATGTGTTTTCCATGTTAATTTATTGTCGATGTATATTCCTAAAAATTTGGTTGTTTCAACTTGAACAAGAATTGCATCGTTTAATAGGATTGGTCCTGGTAAATGTTCAATTGATTTGCTGAATAAAATGAAGTTGGTTTTATTTATATTAAGTGACAGCTTGTTAGCATTAATCCAGTTTAATACAGCTTTCAATTCGTGATTAACAGTATCCAGGAGGATTTGGGGATTACGATTTGAGAGAAAAATATTGGAGTCATCAGCAAATAAAAGAAAGGAAAGGTTATTTGAACAATTTTGAAAATCATTAATGTAGAGTATATTGCATGTTGCATCGATTCCAAGGTATACGAAGATTTCACGAAGGGTGGCATATATGTCTTCGTTTGGTGTCTCGTCAACGCCATAGAAGAGTAGGTTGGCGCGCCGGTCGTAGATCTCCATGTTGAGAATCTTCTCCTCTAGCTTGGCGACTTTCTCTTTCATTTCCTTTTCAAGGGCGGGGAGCGTTTCCTGTTGAATTTTGGTGACGTAATTGTCAGAATTCATGGATACCGAATCCTCGAGCTCCGTCTGCCTGCGCTTAATAGACGCTACATCTGCTGCTAAGAGGTCAAGTTTTCCGTGAACAGAGGCTGAAAGTAAAGCTATCGAGCGCTGAATATCGGCGAGTGTCGGCTCGGGTTGGGGTTCAGATACAGCTTGCAACTGCGGGTTGCTTCGGCCAGTGTTCAAGGCGTCTCTCGTACTATCATCCCGCGGCTTGGTGGATTGGGCGTTTCCCTTGGAACGTAGTTCCATATTTAGCTTTTTCGTCGGAATTAGAACGAAATTCAGCAAAGAAGTAACGCAAGATGAGTCTTGGGGATGTGCCGATAACTATGGAGTGACAATTGTAAACTATAGTGAGAGACCGCTGAGATAGTAGGAAAAGATAAATGGACGGTGGCTAGAGACGTTAACTTATGTGTCCGCCATTAGAATTCAAAAAAGAAAAGAAAAGGGAAAAAAAAAAACACTATATAATCTAGATATCTTTAGGACCATCATGTATTTTGTATTTTGATGAAGAATTATACTTCTACCATATAAAGAGTATGTATATTTTGTATGTATATTTTGTATGTATATTTTTCCTCGCTCGCTGCGCTCGCTCGTGCAATATTTAGATATAGGACGGTCTTAAAAGCAAATAAATTAGATAGGAGATGTGACCAAATATATCAAATTAGGTACTTTATAGGCCCATCGTGCATATGATGAAGAACTTTCACTTCTACCGTGAAAAGGATTATGTATATTTTCTTGCTCGCTATGGTCGCTCGTATATAAATATACTCCTTTTCAAGATAGAGGTGAAAGTTCTTCATCAGATTACATGATGGGCCTTTAAAATATCTGTATAAAGATTTTTTCCTCGCTCGCTGCGTATAATGTTAAGATATACGATGGTCTTTGAATGCGAATGAATCAGGCCAGAGAGGTGACCAAATATGTAATTTAGATATATTTAAGCCCATCATATAGTTTGATGAAGAACTATCTCTTCTACGAAAGAGAGTGTATATTTTTCCTCGCTCGCTGCGCTCGCTCGTATTATATTTAGGTACAGAATGTTTTCAGAAAGCTAACACATTCGGCAAATGAGGTGAACAAATATATAATTTAGAAGGAAAATATGATTGAGGCACACAATTGAACATGCCTCGTGGGCTTTATACGGTTCAATTTGTCGACATTGGCCTCTGTTGACCTCTGTGACCTTTGACCTTTGAACTTGAGACCCCAAATTCTAATCAGATCACTGTCCCTCCCATATGCATACATGAGCCAAGTTTGAAGTTGATCCGTCAAACGGTTCTTAAGTTATCGCGAGAACGAAAACGGGACGGACGGACGGACAGACGGACGGACGGACAACCCGAAAACGATGCCTCCGGCAACCACCTGCGGTGGGCGGAGGCATAAAAATGTTTCTGAACACAATTCTATTCCTCTCACATCTTTTGCATTGTGCAAAGCTTTTTATTTTGAGCCTGAATAATATTTTCATCAAAATAAGGCTGGAAGTCTGTATTTTCTCAAAATACCATTCTTAATGCGGGACACCTTTTAATCGGGCCAAGAGCACACTTTTCCCAACGAAGTTCAGGACGATATTTCTTGATTTTTTTAATCGTTTGGCTGAACAAGGCCAGAAACTTGACAGCGCAGTTGTTTGAACAGATTACCGCATGGGGAGTGTGACCTTCAATGACTCACCTTATGACCATTAGGATTCCAGGGGGTGTGTGTGGTCGGTCTTTCTGGACCAATCACAGAGCAGTATTTGTGGTTTGGGCTGATAATTTGCACTTGGTCTTTGTAAAATGCGCTCTTGTTAAAATTGGTTTTAAGCGAAGCAATATAGATTTTCAGTTTATGGTGATGTAAGAATTATTGGGCTCAAATATAAAAAGGCTTACAAAATAATAATTTTTGGCAGGTTAAGAAAATCATTTTGTATCGTTTTTGAAATTCACAATTTCGCCTATTCTACAATTTTTTTCATTATCAAATTCAAACACATGACATAAATGATTCACTCTTCACCTTCAGGCAGTGGCGTATCTAGGCTTTATAGCGCCCGGGGCAAGCAGTGAACTTGCACCCTCCCCCCCCCCCCCCGTGTCAAATGTATGATTTTTTTTCAACCCCAATACGAGGTATTTATTAAAGGCATTCATTCGTACATATACATTCAAAATGTTACAAAACATAAACAGGAAAATAAAAATACATTATTCTACATGTTGAAGAAGAAAGAAGCCCCTGGAACCAGAAAAACAGAAAAATCAAAGAACAAGACCAATGAAAGCCCGAGAGAAATCAGACAGACAATAAGGAAGCTATGAGCGCCCGAACGTCGAAAGAGCTAATGCTATGGCGATCCCTCTACCATCGCCTCGTCTCACTCAAACGATAGCACAAACCTCCCGTCCATGACTTACTCCTCGAAACCTGCACCACATACCCTCTCACAAAAAGAACACCTGATTCACCAACAGACCCAGCAAATGAGGCAAACGAAGCGAAACACGCACAAAGGCAAAGGGAGGCCGCTCATGCGCGACATCTCACACCCCGGTCGCACCGCAAATGGGAGGATCTATCCACAGCACCAGCGGACATCCAAGCGCCCACAACTCCCCACCATCCATCCAACCTCCCCCGAACTCCCACCGATCCGTTTCCCCGATTCCTCCGCTTTACACAATTCAACTAGCTTCAAGGGCCTCAATCTCCTTTAAGTAAAATAAATCATGTTTAACAATTCACAGAATGTATAACAAACGGTGATGAAGGTTATGATATTTTTTCTTACATTCCATATTTTCTTCAATTCTCCTACGAATTTCTCTTTTGAACAAAATAAATGTTCCAAATCATTTTCATGACTATCCTTTCCTGACAAATTGCGTATGACAATATATTTATGTATACACCAAAAAGCAATTGTCAACATTGAGTCTAATTCAGTCTCTGGGTTGACTTTAAGGAAATGTTCTTTTGTTATTTCAATTTCAACATCAAATATAATTTTACATATCGTCAAATACACGAAAAATTTCCTATTTAAATCGCATTCAGTAAATGCATGCATATCATCTTCATCTACACGACAGTGTGCGCACCTTCCATCATTTACAATACCTCATTTACACAAATTGCTTTTTACAGGTATTAGATTATATAAAAGCTTGAAGTTAAATTCCCTGAGTTTGTTTTCTTTACAAATGCACAGATTCCTTTTAAATATCTGTGTCCAATCGAGTGGTGAATTGATTATTTCTTCCCAACGAATACAACATCTGTTTACGTCAGACTCTTCAGATGTCAAGAGTCTATAAAACTGTTCACTTGTAATATCATGTATACATTTACCATGTTGTTTTAAGCCCAAATATATATATATGCGGAATTTCTAGTGAAACATTATGATCATTTGCAACCAAAATATCACGACATATCCATGTTTAGGTATAGCATAAGGTAATGCTGCATAATCAAAGATCAAATTTACTTTTCTGTGTCTTAAGTTGAGGGAAGATTTCTTTTACAGATAAAAATTCTCCATTAACAAAGATGTCTCTCAAAAAGACTATTCCGGTTTGAAACCAATCTTCATTATAAAGGGTGTTATTCCGAAATGTTATATTCTTGTTGTGCCATAATATCTCATACCGAAAGTGCGCCCTAACCATCTCAGGCGAAAGGTTAACTTTTGCACATGGAGGTCAATCACAATTGATCCCTCCTCTATCTAGCTGCCTTGTCATAATAATTCGTTTCATTTTTTCAACCTTTGTTTGCCAAATGAATGCATATAACAGACGATTAATCTTTTTCAAAACACTTTCAGGGATTATATCAACCATAAGAATGTAGACCACCTGGCTCAAAGCCAGCGATTTCACAATGGTAACTCTTCCAAAGATTGTGAGCTTTCTTTTTCTCCAATTAACCAGAAGTTTTTGTAATTTTGTTATTTTATTTTTCCAATTAAGAATACGAGCTTTATCCATATTTGGAGCAATATAGAATCCAAGATACTTTGTTGGAGTATCTGTCCATGACAACCCAAGATCGTCAAGCGACCATTTAGAGTTGCTTTTTCCCAACCACATAACTGTTTTGGTTTTATTTAGTTTTGGACCTGCTACTCTTCCAAATTCTTCCATCTCTTCATTTATAATTTCAAGGGATCTTTTATCTGAAACGAAAAATGTTGCATCGTCAGCATACTGTAAAAGTTTTACCTCAGGATTATCATCAGGGTTTGGGACAGATATACCCCTTATAGAATAATTATTTCTTATCTTATTTACCATAAATTCTGCCGCAATTATAATAAGCAGTGCCGAAAATGGGCAACCCTGTCTTATTCCCCACTGTATGGGGAGAGACTGTGATATTCATCCGTTAACTAATACAGAACTACGAATATCTGTGTAGAGGATTTTAACCCAAGTTTGAAAACAGTGCCCTGAATTCATTTTCTTCCGGCACAGCAATATAAATTCAATATCTACTACATCAAAAGCTTGAAAAAAAATCTACCATCATAAGTGCACCGTTTAAAGATTTTCGTTTCATGTATTCATTTACATCAATTGTAAAGCGTATATTGCATGCAGATAAACGATGTTTAATTTAACCGGTCTGGGTATCATTCACAAGTTGACCAATGACCGATTGTAATCTTGCTGCTAAAACTGCGGCCATAATCTTATAATCGCAGTTTAGAAGAGATATGGGCCTCCAGTTTTTAAGTTATCTATGATCTCCCTTTTCATAAATCAATGTTATGGGACCTGCTTTCTGACTTTCAGACATTTCTCTACTTGAAAAACATTCATTAAGTGCATTTAACAAGATGTATTTAATATCATCCCAGAAGGTTTGGTAGAACTCAACAGGTATGCCGTATGTATTATGGTACAAGCCACCAAACGGAGAAATTGTGAAATTTAACCTGTTAAATCGCAATTTCTTGCGTATTTTACCCAGGGAATTTGAAAATTTCACAATAATATATAAAATTTGACATTTGACATCGCAGATGATAGCGAGCAAAGCAACGACAACTGGATCATTATTTTTCAAATCTGAACCCCTTAAAAGGGGGCTAATTAAACAAATCTATGAGACCGGGGGGTGTAACATAAAGAGATACAATCAATCTTACAATCAATTGTATCTCATTAGTACATGGTTTGCCATAGACTTACGATTGATATCAATCGTAAGATTGATTGTATGTTTTTATGTTACACCCCCAGGAAAGGGATATATTCATGCGAGAGGGCAAAGCGACCAAAGTCTAGAAAAGGGTGACATTTTAGACCCTCAAAAACCCCATTTCTGATGCATTTACTCTGCGGATGGAGAGGGGGCGCATATCCCTTAAAGATTATGATTTTCCTTCATTTGCTCCATTTTAAAATGCTTCTTTACGATGATTATAAGCATGTGATAGGGGCGCAAAATTATGAGATTCAGAAAATGATCAACGAGGGAGCAGACCGACCGAGCTTAAGAAAATTTTGCATTTTGAACCCTCAAAAACTCTATTTCTGCTGCACTGTGAATTAACGGTATATAATTTTTCATTTTTCCTTTTTTCTTCTTTTTCTCTTTTGCGTTTAATTTCTGCGCCCCCTCGAAGTGCCGCCCGGGGCACGTGCCCCCACTGCCCCCCCTAGATACGCCACTGCCTTCAGGGCAATTCCATGATTAAGTGGACATCACCCCAAACTTTATTTTTGCTCTTTCTCAAATTCAGGTCAGTTTCGAGGGTTAAAATTCATGCAGAAATTTTAAATGCAAAGGGGTTTCATTCTCAACAACAACAAATTTGTTCCAAATGTCTCCTTATAGCAGAATCCGAACCATACAAAAATATAGATATATGGGACTGCACACAGTTTTTCAGACTTGGACAGAAAACTATTGTTTTTGTAAATTTTTCAATTTGATAATCTGAAGGACATTTTGTCACACCAGATTAAAAGAAAATATTCCAAAATAAGTTGCTGAAAAGGAATAAAAATCTAAAATATGTAGTGCTAGACGAAATGTAACATGACTAACTGTAACGTGACTAACCAATAATTTGGGGTCTTCTTTAAAAAACAGAGAGGAAAACTTCAATTTTTCTGAATAAACATTTGTCGTCATATTAGAAGTAAAAGTCACTCATCGGACACATAGCGAACATTCACCGTTACAGCAGTCAAAAACAGACAACAAAACTACCCTATAAGCAAAATTTAATTTTCTTAAATTTGCTAGATTATCCCGGGAGGGGGGCACTCGACCCCAAAAGTGGTAGGTATGTGCCACGGGAGAGAAAAAAAAACGGGGGCTTTGGAACGGGCTTATTGTGAAAAGGAGGGTCTTCGGAACGGGCTTCGGAACTACAAATGTTTGTGAAAACGGGGGTCTTTGGAACGCCTGCGTGTGAGTGCGTATGTATCCCTATGGAACGGGCATACGTGTATGCAGCTAGCCCGGCGGCACGGGCGCCGGGTGCGCTCGCGCAGAGGTCGGACACTACAGCGCTAGCGCTCTGCGAGCCGCTTTTCACCAAAAATGTAGCTCATTGCAGCGGATCAATGCGGCCGGAACGGCGTAACGAAAAATATGCGAAGCCTTGGAACGGATTTCTTTCTTCTTTTTTTCTCGATAAGAAGAAAAGGCTATGCTTTGGAACGGCTTTCTTTGTTCTTTTTCACAACAAGATAAAAATGCTATGCTTTGGAACGGAAATTTGAGTAAAAAAATGGGGGTCTTCTCCGCGGCACATACCCACCATGCATTATATACTGAGTGCCCCCCCCCCCCCCCCGGGAGATTATCTGATTCCGGGACACTTAAACTTTTAATATGCCACAAATTGGGGGATTCAGAGTTGAAAATGTAATTTCAAATAATTATTTTCCTCTCATGTGTGATTTTCTACCAAGCCAAATCGCCTGGGAATACACACAAAAGCTATTGAAGCTTTTCCCCCGCAATGGCTACTCTGGAGTACAAGGCTATCTCAGATAAGCTTTACATGTATTTAAATGAGTAAAAGTGATATGGCTCTAAGTTTGAGGTACAACACAGTAAGGAGTGATTTTTTTTTTTCAAAAACATTGGTTATTTTCTTTTCAAAAACATTGCTTATTTTCTTGTGTCTTTTTTTGTAACGTAACCATGGTCAAATGTTCTCATTACAGCTCCGGCATTATCCAGTTGCTTTTTATTTTTTATGTATGGTAGACCTTGGGTGGGAGAATATGTTGTTTCAAGATTAGGACTTGAAATGAAATGGATATTTATTTTGCTGTATCAAAAGGTATGAAAATTTGCTTAAATGTACATTACTAAACATGGAATTGCCCTTCACAGGTATAGATACCAAAAACATCAACTTTGATAAAGTTTGAGAGCAGCAAGTGCCAAAATGAAAGTGGTGTTCTGATAGGTTCTGACTCATTGAAGAGCCTGCGATTGATTGCAAACCTTTGTGCAGGGGCGGATCCAGCATTCTCCGTTAGGGGGGGGGGGCGGAATTTTTCAAAACCGCCCGAACCGAGGAGAAACGTATAGTTTAAGGTTGCGCTCAGTGGCGTAATAAATAAAATTATTTTGTGGGGCGCCCCCCCCCCCCCCCGAGTAGATGCGTCTGTATCTTGAAATAGTTGTCTTTAATTAAGGAATTAAAAAACTCTTTTTCCTGAGCAAAAAGGAAATGATGGATAGCGCGAGCTGAAAATTTTTGAGATCCCAAATGAAGAAAATCGTGCATTATTAGGTACATGCAATGTTAATTTTATAACTTCTGAAGACAAATATCTTCTTCTTCTTTATGTGCCTTGCCAGAGTCTGACGTTGGCGGCCATGCACCTGAAACTTGTCCTGTCTTGAGGCCATGCGACTGAAACTTGTCCTATCTTGAGCTCAAGATATATCATACCCATGAGTCCTATAGGACAGACTCATGGCCGCCAACGTCAGACTCTGGCACGGCACATAAAGAAGAAAATAAAATATATGAAGTTGGAAATAGACAGTCATCTGCAATTCATAGGCCATAAACGAAGTGATTACAGAGAATGAGCTTTTGAAAAAAAAAAATCTTTATTAAACATTTTTACAAGTACATGTATCCAATAAAGAATTTTATTTGATGGGGTCGAAAGAAGTTTTCGGAAGTACATTCGTCTACACCAGCGGCGTCGATCAAAATTGTCGGCATGCCCGCCGGAGGAAGGGAGGAGAAAAAAAATACACAATGAGCCGAAAGGTATCTAAATTATATATTTGGTCACCTCGCTTGCCCAGTTCTTCTGTTATTCCAAAACGATCCCATATTTGAATATTATACGAGCGAGCGCAGCGAGCGAGGAAAATTATACACTTTCTTTCATGCTATTTCGTAAAAAAAAAACACTTAGGCCAGTATTAGATATCTAAATCATTTCTTCGGTCACCTCGCTTGCCGAATTCATTCGCTTTCAAAAACTATCCTGTATCTAAATATTATACGAGTAAGCGAGGTGAGCGAGGAAAAAATATATACACTCCTTTTCATGGCTGAGATAATTCTTCTTCATAAAAATACACAATGGGCCGAAATGTATCTAAATTATATATTTGGTCACCTCGCTTGCCCCATTCTTCTGTTAATCCAAAACGATCCCGTACTTGAATATTATACGAGCGAGCGCAGTGAGCGAGGAAAAATAGACATTGTTTTTCATGTTATTTCGTCAAAATACACTTAGACCAGTAAGATATCTAAATCATATATTCGGTAACCTCGCGTGCCGAATTCTTTTGCTTTTCGGAAACGATCCCGTATGTGAATATTATACGAGGGAGCGCAGCGAGCGAGAAAATATATACACCCCTTTCCATAGAATGAGTGTTGTTTTGTCATCAAAATACATTTAAACATATAAAGATATGTAAATTACGTATTCGATTGTCTATATGCCAAAAAGGCGAAACTATCCTTCATCTATACGAGCGAGCGCAGCGAGCGAGGCAAATTATACACTCTTCTTCATGGTAGAAGTGTTATTTCTTATCAAAAATACACTCCTAAAAGATATCTAAATAACGTTCAATCACCTAATTGCCAAATATGACTCTATTTTGGGCACCTCGCTTGCCGTCTGATACCATTCTGTTTCTGCCAGGGCGAAGCGAGCGACCGAGCGATCTACAAAATGTAGATTCCAGTCCGGACTCGATGAAGGGCTGGGTAACCTGATAACTGGACGACCCCATCATCAAATTACACTATCGTCGGTATACAGAGAGCGCGCCAATTGCGTGATATCAAAATTTGCCAAGGATGATTGAGGATCATGCAAGAATACCGACAAAGTACAGCCTGGACAACCCTTCCTGACCCAACATGGTCCATCATTCCCCCCCCCCCCCCCCCGACTCCACGTCCTCACCGTACCCGCACGCACAACGTCGGAACCTCTCTTTCTCTCTCCAAGACTTTTCTTCTCTTTACCTTGTCATCACTGTTTTTCTCTTCCTTTTTCTTCCTTGTTTTCTACTTTTCTTTTTCCCCTCTCTTGTCTCTCTTTTCTTCCTTCTTTTTCTTTTCCTTTTCCTTTTTTTCTCCTCTTCTTTTCCTTTTACTCTTTCCTCTTTCTCTTCTTTTTTCTTTTTTCTTTCCCCTTCTCATTTTTTCTCTCTCCCTTTTACATTTTTCCCGACGGCAGCGCAGATTTACCGACGATACCCTGCGCAGTGGGGGGGGGGGGGGGGGGGGGGGGGGGTAGCGGAGGGGGTAGTCACACCCCCACACCCTCCCCGTTAACGATGGCCCTGGCCCTTCCGACAATGCGATCCATCATGGATTTTTGGGAATGATACCTCTCCCCAGTTTTACATTATGGGGGTAAGTCACTGTCAGGTCTGTAACTAGGATTTTACGGGGGGTTCGACTTTGGAAATAATGGACTTTTTTTGAGGAAGTGACAATTGCGAGCGCTAAGCGCGAGCGGAAATTTTGGTTTATAATAACCTGAAGGCAAAGCAATTTTGCCTCTAATTTATTCTGGAACTCCTTCTAAAACTGATGATAACCGAATTATCCTCCCCCTAATAAATGCGAGCGCGAATTATACTTCTTTGTCATTCTTTCTCATAACTCTCAAAATAAAAGCATGCGAGCGTGAAGAGCAAGCGGAAAATTCGCCATAGCCCGCCCTGTTTTTGTTTTGTTCAAGCGAACATCACCCCCCCCCCCCCTCCCCCATTACGGGCCTGGTAATCAAGAGTTTCATGAGTTAAAGTTACATGCTATGTATTTATTTATTTATTTATTTGATTTTTTTTTTTTTTTTTTGCTTTTCACTTTTTTTCTCTCTTTTTCTTTGCTCCGCCAATAGGGGGGGGGGGGGGCGGCCGCTTCGGCGCCCCCTGGATCCGCCTATGTTTGTGTTACAGGCCCCTGATCATGTAGACGAGTTGCGTGAAAGAAGCCACTTTCTGTGGACCTGCGAAGTACAGCCCCTAATAACGTACTCCAAAACTGCTGAGAAGTGTGACGCAGGGTGAACAGACGTCCCGGATTTCAAAGCAGCAGTGAACTGACCCTTATTATGATGTATTTACAACAGCACCAACTTACGGGTACTCAAAACCAGGGACTCTTAGAAATATTATGTCCTTTGTGGCTTCTCATGAATTTCCTTAATATGAATACAAATACATTTTAACGGATGTTACTCAAAAAATAAAGCTCTCATTGATCAGAATAGAGCATGCTGGGAGCAAAAAGGGGACAAAATCAGTAGTTTAGGACTGAGAGGGCGCTATTTCAAAATCCCATACAAGGGTGCCAGTTCGCTCTTGCTTTAAGGGACAGTCCCGTATTTGATACCATTTGTCCCGCGTCCCCTACGACCCTCCCAGGGACGCCGTTTTGTCTCGTATTTCGAACTTACTGTTGAAAGAATGGAATATTTAGCCCCCCTCCCCCACAAAAAAAAGATAAATAAGATATACTATATACATAAAATGATCACCCATGCAGAAGTAGAAAATTTCCATATTTTTGTTTGCTTGCTCGTTTCGCTCGCTCGTTAAGTTTTAATGATTCATTATACGTGCACAAACAATACACCTCCCCGCTTTTAATACACAAACTACTATACTTCATGAAACAAAGACTCGTAAGCTAGGGTATTAACTTCAATCAAGACGCATATGAACGGCTTTACATCTTCAGCGCCAATGATGAGAACAATTTAATAATTTTGGAAGCGACCCTTGATTTTTTTTTTTCCTTTAGAAAATAATGGATGGGACGAAATATGTGAAAACCACCGAAGTCTAACATCACTGATTTATCAACTTCTCTTCTCTCAAGAGGATGCCACCCTTTGAATGGCAAAACAAAAAGTGAAGTAATCAGCTAGTATTTGTGCACCCTTTACCCCTCCTGTCGATGTAGGCATACTTCCGTAAATATTTTGATCTGCATGTGCACCTTGGAACTATAAGTGCCCAGGAATACGTATTTTCTGTCAACCAGTCTTAAAGAAGTATGTTGAAAGTGTTATTTTATAACCTTGCCAAAGCTCAGTATATTGGCGTAAATTGCAATACGAGTCCGGTGTTGTTTTCATATCTACAAAATTACAATATCTGTCAACGAACGAGGTCTCCTCATTCATTTGAAAAGATTACAGGACTTTGTAAAGATCTACATAAACACCTCATCCGTCGGAAGAGAAATTAGCACCTATACAAGAATCCCCTCCCTCGATCTTATTTAGTCACCCTTCTCATAATGGGATTCCGTTGAATAGTGTTGGGTAAGCCCCTTTCACAATTGGCGCCTCACTCGTGCGATAATTTTTTTTTTTCGAAAATATTTTTTCCGTCCTGTTGTAGAAGTGTTGTCTTTGAGTCGCAAGCAATATATAAAATCGTACGAGAGGTGAACGACCACTGCACCAGGATACAACAGTCGTGAGACGTAATCGTGCGATTATTTTCATGTTTCCGGGTGCAACAGTCGTACAACGGCTGCAACGGTTGAACGATGATGCGACCAAGTCGCACGACATATGCGTTTTGTAGCGCCATATGTCGCGCGACCTAGCGACCCGTTGTACGACTACTACAACCGATCGTACAAGGCTACGACCCATTGTGCGACACACCGCACCACCTGTCGCGCGAGGTGTTGGCCTATAAATACGACACGCGATGCGACTTTCTTCATTACAACCGCTGATGCCTGACGAGACGCTGCTACAGTGAACAAGACACAACCAAAATACAAGCATCGGCATGGCCCCAAAGAAGTCAAGGAAAAAGAGGAAAAATCAGCCTGATGAGGAGGAAGGGCCCCAGCCTATACCCGTGGCCGAGGAGAAAGCTACTGCTTCTGTCATAGCTGGTGATGAGGGTGATGAATTTGGTGAAGCCCAGACCGAGGATGATGAAATGCTGCAGGAAGGGGGCCAAGATCCACCAGCCGCCGCCAGTGATGAGAACAACGTGACAGATGGCCATGCTACCTGCGGTATCACCAAAGCCATGGAGCAGGAGCTGGCCGAGTTTTTCGCTGACAATGAGTTCATCTACGACAAGAGCAAGGTGGACTTCAAAAACTCTAAGAAGAAGGAGCGCAAGTACATGGAGATGGCGGAAAAGCTGGGAGTCACCGGTAAGTAGTAGCTGAAAAATATGCACATTCCGATTTATTGATGATGTTTATTAGTTAAACATGCCAATTTTTTGGATGTTGACTAATTTCTTGCTTCTACATTTTGTATATTTTCAGTGGCCGACATCAGACTATGGTATAAAAGCCAGAGGACCATCCTGGGGAAGATGAAGACCGCTGGAAAGAAGAGTGGTCAGAAGGCCATCGTCCTTACCCCCAGGCAGAGATGGGTCAATAACAACCTTGGTTTTCTGACGAAGCACATAGTCCATCGGTCACAGGGCTGCCAACTGGGCCACCTCAGTGGCCGAATTACTGAAGCCGCCTCCGACGAAGAGGGTTTAGATGAGGAGGGTCCAGATGCCAGCCAAGCACCCAGCTCCAACCAAGTCTCCAGCCAGGGGGCTGCACCTCCCAAGAAGAGGCAGAAGAGGGGGTCGCCCACCGATGTGGACAAGGCCCTCCTGGAATTCATCAGAACATCCACCGAGCAGACGGCCATCCGGAGCCAGGTGGATGCGGCACTCACCCAAGGCGCTGACGAGAGGCAGGCCTGGCTAGAATGGATGCTGCAGGCCGTCCGCCCACTCCCAAGACCCCTCTGGCGAGAGTTCACCAGGGACACTTTCAACTTGGTGAGCCGCTACCAGGATCGGGCGGACCACCTTTCCACCACCCCAGTATCTCGCCCCAGCACTCCCCAGATGATCCAGCCACTCAGACCTCAGTCAGCGCCGATCGGCTTCACCCAGGACGCTCCACCTGCTTCCTTCCTTGGGATGCTCGGGCCAAGCAGCACCTGGACCCCTCAGAACCCTCAGGGAGGATTTCAGCAGCCCAATTTACAGGCCCCCTTCCAGCAGCAGGCCCCCTTCCAGCAGCAGCGTGCCCCCTTCCAGCAGCAGCACCCCCACTTCCAGCAAAAACAGCAGGCCCCCTTTCAGCAGCAGCAGCAAGGAGGCAGCAACAGCGCCAACACATCAATCATCACCCAGTTGAACTTGTCAGATGAAGAAGATGAACAGTGAACTTTTGTTAGGATTGTTTTTATTGTTACTTGACGAACTCTCTCAACTCAAATTATAATTTGACTATTTTGGAACATTTATTTCAAACTTTTTTAAACATTTACTCGGTGAATAGAATTCATTTTCGTTAACAAAATGTCTTGGAAAAAATATATAATTTTTAAAACAACATGATTAATGACAATATAAAATTTATTATATCTGTACATCTTTTTTATTCTCATAAATCACGTTTTTTCAAAAATGTTCTTTTTTTTTTTTTTCAAATACATGCTATTAAAGGAGAATCAACTTTTATTATTTCAAACATTTCATTGTCAAAGAAATTTTTGTTTAAAATAAATGTTGACATGATCATTCATTTCTTCTTTGAAATGATTCATTCCACTAAATCAAGGAGGCAGCAACAGCGCCGTCACATCAATCATCATCCATTTGAACTTGTCAGACTTGTCAAATAAAGAAAATGAACAGTGAACTTTTGTTTGGATTGTTATTGTTACTTGATGAACTCTCTCAATTTAATTTACAACTGACCCATTTTGGAACATTTATTTCAAACTTTATTTTAAACATTAACATGGTCAATAAAATTAATTATCGTTAATAAAATGTCTTTGAAAAATATATATCATGTTTAAAACAACATGATTAATGACAAAAGAAAATATGTTATATCTGTACATCTTTTTTATTCTCATAAATCACATTTTTTCAAACATGTTCTCCTTCATTATTTTATTTCAAACACATGTTATTAAGGAGAGTTAACTTTTTAAATTTCAAACTACCTTTCGATGTAAAAGTAATGTATGTTTAAAATAACTGTTGACATGGTCATTCATTTCTACTTTGAAATGATTCATTCCACAAAATCATGATCGAAGTTTACATGCCATTTTTATGGCAGAGTCTGTGCTGTATCCCAAGTAGTGCGTCAAGTGGCAGTCTATATCATGTGTTGTTGCCAGGGCAGGCTTCCAACTGGACTGTTGTAGTAGTGCTTCAGGTAAGTTCTCAGCTTCTTGCCCTCTTTGTTTGCCTGGTAGCCTCCGCCAACTCGTTCAACATCCTGCAGAACTGCTGCGTTTCTCCATGCCCCAGGGATGTGGTTGCCCAACTCATCTTCATGGTCAACGTCAATGTTCTGAAGCCCAGGAAAACGATCTCTCATTAGGTTGTGGAGGCACATGCAGGCCATAATGACTGTCCTGGCTTTTTCTGGATCAAGCTGTAGGGTACTCAACAAGCATCTCCAGCGATGGGCAAGGATGCCAAAGCTGTTCTCCACCACACGGCGAGCCCTCGAGAGACGGTAGTTGAAGATTCTCTCCTCGTCGGTCTGCTCACGGTTGGAGTACGGCTTCTGCATCCATGTCCTGAGAGGGAAGGCGTCGTCCCCAATTAAGAAGTAAGGGGTGTCTCGGTCATCATCTGGCAGGGGCTCTGGATCTGGCAGGCCAAGAGTACCATTCTCCAGTCCACGTCTCAGCGGGCTGTGGTTGAAGACCTGGGCATCCGATGATGAACCGGGATTACCAACGTCAGCCCAGAGGAACTTGTAATTGCCATCAACTAGGGCCAAGAGGATGAGGCTGTAGAAACCCTTATAGTTGTAGTAGATCGTACCAGAGCCTGGTGGATTTCTGATGGCCACGTGTTTTCCGTCCAAGGCTCCGCAGACATGATGAAAGTTCCATCTGTCAGCGTAAGTCCGGGCCACTTCTCTCCATTCATCTGGGGTAGTTGGACAGGAAAATACTTCATCTTGGTATTCACTGATGATGGCCTGGCACACCTCTGGTATAAACAGAGAGATGGTATTATGGGCAACACGGAAGGCATACTGCAGGGTTTTGTAGCTGTTGCCGGTCGCAAGATATCTCAAGGTGATGGCCAGTTTGAGCCCAGGATCCAGTGGCTGCCGGTAGCGATAGGACTTCTCTATCCTCGGAGTGATGCGCTGCAACAGTTCAAGGAACGTTTCTGGTGGCATCCTCATGTAGTTCAGGAAGTCACCCTGACATTCTCTCTGCAATTCCGTCATCAGATTATCATACTGTCCAAACAGCACACGTCTCTCAATCCAGGGTTTGACCCACCACCTTCTTCTTTGCCTTGCATGTCTTTGACGTCTACGGATGAGTAAGGCCATCAATATGACATGTCTGTCTTGAACGTTTTGGATTTGCCTTCTCAGACTTAGCAAATGCAAGAGCCTCCCAGGAGCTATTGGTCGAGCAGCAGCCATGTTTACAGTATGGATGGTCCAGACATTTGGGATGAAAGCTCAGGAGTTCTCGAGCTTATATTGGGGGTGAAAAAAAATCGTACAACGTTGCAAAGGGGGCAAGACAGGTCTTCCAATAGTCTTAGGGTGGTACAACGGACTCGTACGACAGGATGCATCATCGTACGACATGAAAATACTCGTGCAACACTCGTTCGGGGTCTTACGAGTGCGTGCAAAGTCGCACAACACTCGTACTGCCTGTCGTGCAATTATTTTTCATCGCGTCAGTCGCTCAAAATATCGGAGCAGCACGGTTTTTTTTCCCGACCGAGATGCGACCATTTTGTCGCATCTGGATCGTACAATAAGTGGTACAACGGCTACAACGAGTCGTACAACGGGAAAAATTTCGAGTCGCAAGCCGTTGTAGTCTGTTTGGCAACAATTGTGAAAGGGGCTTTAGCGTCAACTTTAAGACGGACGCCAATAAAGATGATTCTCACAATTTTTGCTCGCTCGCTGCACTCGCTTGCAATTTCGCTAATGTGCCTTGCCCTCCGAAGTCGAGGCTCAACAAAGTCCCGTATTTCAGCATAAAAAATCTGGTCACCCTCGTGTGACGTTACAAGCAGACGATGTCCAATAAGGCCATACACATCTCACATTCTCAGTGTCCGTTTTGACATCTCTTCTTCTAGTCCGGGTTATAATTGAGGGAGGTGCCACCTGGAGAAGGAGAAATTCTCATGTGGTTTTTCTAGACCAGTTTTTCATGGGGAACAAAAAATATCTGAGGTAAACAGGCTGTATCCGGAGAACTTTTCTGTGAGGGCGTTTTTTTTTCAAAATGGCCACCAAAATCCCATATATAGTGTGTATATGGGTCAAATCAGTATCTATGAGGCATGTTTGACACACTTTTTGCATTAGTTTTGATTAGAGTTATTCAGAAAGAAGTTACGCTTGTATTATAGAATCTAAAAGAGGTCCAAAATGAGGGCGCTTTTCAAAATGGCCTCCAAAATCCCATATAAAGTGTGTATATGGGTTGAATAAGTATCTACGAGGCATGTTTGATCACTTTTTGCATTAGTTTTAATATAAGTTAATCATAAAGGAACTACGTTTGTATTACAGAATCTATAAAGGGGTCCAAAATGAGGGCGCTTTTCAAAATGGCCGCCAAAAATCACATATAAACTATATACATTATGAGTTTAATAAGCATTTATGATGCGCATTTAACCACTGTTTGCATTTTTGCAAGTTTTGATTAGAGTTGTTCAAAAAGAAGCTAAATTTGTATTTAAAAAATCTATAAAGAGGCCCTAAATGAGGGCGCTTTTCAAGGTGGCCGCTATGAAGTAGATTGGTCCAGATTTAAATTCGGTTTGTTCACATATTTGCAAAATAACCATGTGATTGATAAAAAAGAAGGCTATCATATTGGCGCTTTTGAAGACAGCCGCCAAAATCTGGATAATGACATGAAAATGTATCAGCAAGTGTGTCACAAAAACACATTTAAATATTGGTATACTTCTTATATGGAACTGTTCGTAATTATTTGAGGATTGTCAATAGTGTTCACATTCACAATGCCTATCATAATTGCAATAATATTATAATTTTTATATCCTACATGAAGATAAAAATTATTTAGAGAATTTAGACAAGTATAGTGTCGTAAACGTATTTAGCGAACAGAAATCTCCAACAAGTTATCATGATGACCTTCAATTAATTTGTAAACAAATTTGCAGTATTACTTCCAGTGTTAAAGATCGTATAAAGATCGTATGCTCGATCTGTAATGAAAATCACAAATCAGAAAAAATGGTTCAGCTGGATTCGAACCTGTCATCTACCGCTTGCTGGGCAGCGACTTAACCACCAAGCTATTCTTGTTCACGGCCAAGTCAATTAAAATATTATTGCAATCGTGAAAATGTGAATACTACTGACCATACTCAAATCCCCTCAAATGATTAAAAAAAAGTTCCATAAAGAAAGTATATCAATATTTAAATGTATTTTTGTTACACACTTGCTGATACATATTTATGTTTTTATCCAGATTTGGGCGGCCACTTTGAAAAATGCCCTTATTGATAGCCTTTACATATATATATATGTATATATATATATATATATATATATATATATATATATATATATGTATATATATACGTGGAAAGAAATAATGAAATTGAAATCTATGAGCTTGCAGTACAAGTTCAGATATATCCCTACCCCAATTTACTCTCAGCCCTCTTTCCTCTCTCCCTCTCTCTCTCTCTCTCTCTCTCTCTCTATTTTAGCCTCTTTCTTATTTCCCCTCTATCCTACAACTAAACCAATGAACAAAAAACATAAAACATGCATCTGCACATAATACTCAAGAATGAATACTTGATAAACTTGAATACCGAATAAACGTGATGGTGGGCGTGAACTAAATTACCACATATCTAAAAAATCAACAACGTACAAACATAATAGAAATATCGATCTTTATCTCTTTGGTTGCACTCAGAATCTAAGAATTTGAGGACACAACAAGGTTTAGAAATACTATAGAGCGAAAGGTATGATAAAAGAATAAATTATGTGAACAACAGAATACTACTAAAAGCAAGAATTTCTGAATTCCCGATTGTTTTCCAATGGTAAATGAAAACTGTTAGACCTTCAAAAGGTCTCCCTCATATTCCTAAAGCATGGTGGAATGAGAATCTCCAATCCTTGTGGAATAAAGCGAAATACAATAAAAAAGAATGGTTGAAATGTAAAAATGCTTATAGTAGAAAGATCAAGTTTGCCAATTAAAGAGCTATACACAAAGACTTTGATAAAACTGTACATCAAGCAAAAGGGCTTATCAGCATCAGAAAATTAATGCTCTTGATGCAATGATTCATGAAGGCTCTAGTAGTTTCTGGAAGGAGATAGGTAAGATTCAGAAGAAAATAAAAGTGCTGTAAAATTCCGATGGAGGTCACGAACAGTGATGGAGAAATAACTGAGGATTTTTATGAGTAAATGGAAAAATGACTTCTCTTCGCTGTTTACTGATTCATGTAATGGTGCTGGTTTTGACGACGACTTTCTATCTTATATCGGTAGACAATTACCAGATCTAGAATCAAATGTACAAGATATTGATTCCCGGGGGTAAAAACTTGAATCACCCTATTGACTTAACAGAGGTAACTGCAGTTGTAAATAGAGCAAAATTGAAAAAAGCAGCAGGGATAGATGGTTTAATAGCTGAGGTAGTAAAAAACAATGCGTCTATACAGTTTCTGCATGCTTTATACTCTTTTTGTTTTGAACATGGTATTTCTCCTAAGATATGGCAAAAGGGTATTATTCATCCAATTCTTAAACCTGGTGTGGATGAACGTGAATCGTTAAGTTACAGAGGTATTACAATAATACCTGTGATTTGTAAGGTTTATTGTGATATTATAGGAGAAAGATTGACAAATTTTCTTAAAGAATGCATAATTAAGGAGGAGGAGGAGAATGGGTTTCGAAAAAAAAGAGTTGTCTTGACCATCTATACAGCCTTTATACTAGCATCGAAAACAGAAAACTTTGTAAAAAAAAAAAACATATACTTTTGTGTATTTTATAGATGCCAAAAAAGCCTTTGCTCGTGTCAATTGACCAATCCCACAACGCAAGAGGGCAGCACACTGTTCGACACAGTTTGACATACTGCGGTGGGCGCTCTAACTTTTATAGTACACAAGTCAATAGCGCGTTATGTACATTCGTTTGATTTTTTTTGTGTGTCTATTTTGACCAATATGTGCAGATTTCTTTCAATATTTGCAATGAGAAATTATCAGGGAAGTTCAGGTCGCAGCTGTGCGGTGCTCAAATGCCACAAGTATTGGAGAAAGTTTAAAAATTGGAAGCTAACTGAGTGCGAAATTCACTCGCTTTTGGCTCATGAAGCCTGTTTGTGTGAGAAAACGTACTCCCTACACAGGTTTCCGTAAGCAGTGTGAAGGAATTCGTCGCCAGTGGGTAACCACATCAACATAAAGGACTTTGAACTCAAGAAACATTATGTACTTTGGCGTAAAATTTAATGAGTGAAAACATGACTTTGTTAACAGGGTAAGATTGAGGGCTACCGTTTACTACGGCTTCTATGCTGCAATCGAACTTTTACTGACAAAACTAAGTTGAAAAACCATCGAAAGTACAAAAATACATCATACCTTCATCTGTTAGATATGGCTATTGTCTTACCTCATATACCCATGTTTCCATCTTTATTTTATTGATCTAGAATACAGTAAATGGAAAAATATCAGGACATATCTCATATCAAGCGCGGTCAGCGCGCTGCGAATTTTTTTTTTCCTTACATGGAAACGCAAATCCTCCTTGTGCGCATGTGCGTGGAATTGATTTCTCGCTGGAACTTTCCATAGGCAATCCACGCAATCCCGTAGACTGTCACGTACGACTCATCTACGATGGTTTGTAGTCTTCGCGCGCAGACCCTACTAGTGATACTGGTTGCGTTCGCGCAGGCACTGATTTTTCTCTCCTTCCCCAATGCTCATTCTTTCTCTCTCTCTCTCCAATGTGCTTGCACTCTCTCTGTCACTCTGTATTAGTACTACTAGTACTTATTTCAAATTTTCTGCTGAGGGCCAGAAAGCCATTTACTAAAAGCACAACGAATGCCCTTCTTGCTCTCAATCAACTTTGAGATCGATGTTGCTTATACGAGTGGTACATAGTGAGGGGAGTCTACTGCTGGAAAGGTATTGAGTCAAGATACTAAATGCATAGTTGAAAATATAATTGTATTTCCAAGGGTAAGGAACAGGTATCCATCACATAATTAGAAACATGCAGGCCTTTAACAAAAAAAAAAACCCAAAACAACAACAGCTTAAACAATAAAAAATGAGGATGGCAGCTCAGAAAGTTTCGTACCTCTTCTCTGCCAAAGCCGAATATAAGATTAATCAGGCAGCTTAAGATTGCAATCGGTTGCATATCTGCACATCAGTTTCATACTAATTTCATTAAAAATTATGTTTTCTCTAATTTTCGTTTATGAAAGTACAATCACAAACACCACACCGACTACACATTAAATGTAGGCCAGTAATATATGCCTACATAACAAAAAGGTATATTAGAAAGGCAATCTAAGAGGTGTATTTTACATCGACTGAGTGTTTTTGACAATGCAGAACATGAAATACTAATGAATTGCTTCGTGTTCAATAGCTGCAGAACTGGGCAGCACGATTAGTGTTACAGGTTTCCAGGGATCATCCTTCTCAACCACTTTTGAGTTCACTGCACTAGCTTCCTTTGAAACAGAGAATAATTTTCAAATTACTTGTGTTTGTGTACAAAATACTTAATAATGAAGCTCCAAAGTATTTGGGTAATTGTTTGAATTTATACACACCCACCAGAGCACTGAGGTCAGCCAGTGATCCTCTTCGTCTTACACATTCAGTTACTCGTACATTAGCTGGTGATAGGACATTTACTGTGTCAGCTTCAAAACATTGGAATGATTTGCCACTCACAATTAGACAGTCTCCATCAATTACAATATTCAGAAAGGCATTGAAAACCATCTTTTTTTTTGCAGTTTGTAGTTTAGGATTTTCATATGATTAATTTCGTAATTATAATTACATGTATTTGCACTGTTTGGCTTATTGTAAGCGATTTGGGCCTTATGGGAAAAACGCAGTATAAATGATAAGTAATAATAATAATACATGTAATAAAATGTACATTGCGGTTATAATATGAACGTTAAAGTGTCTGTTGTTGTTTTTTTTAAAATCTTTTCAATTCAACTGTAATAGAAAAAATTGTACTGATGATATTATAAAAATGCATACAAAATAATAACTAGCTACCAACCAACTACCACTACTACCACCACTACTACTACTACTACTACTACCACTACTACTACTACTACTACTACCACCACCACCACCACCACTACTACTACTACTGCTACTACTACTACTACTACTACCACCACCACCACCACTACTACTACTACTACCACTACTACCACTACTACTACTATACTACTACCACTACTACTACTACTACTACTACTACTACTACTACTACTAGCACACACCAACAAAAGTTATTGGCAAAGCCTATCTTAGAGTTGTAATTTGTATCAAAAGAATGTTTCCGACTTACTAATTCTTTTCAATCACCTGCAATACTAAAAAAAAAATAGTATCCTCCAAACTGCTATGAATTATACTCTGGATTGTGTGGTATTGAACACTAAAGTTTGGAAGAATAATTACTACATAGCAAACAAACTACAAAAAAAGAAGAAAAAAAAAAACTCAGCGTGGGTAGAGTGGCCCCATTCTGTTAAATTTATCTACAATGGATGGCAGCAGAGTTATACTTTATTATAGATCTAAGCCTATTCACCTACTTTTTGTGGGGGGGGGGGGGGGGCTTCGAGCACTAAGCACAATTCTTTGTTTAATTTTAATGTCTGTGTAGGTCCATCTACAATTCTTTGTTTACTCTTAAATTAATGCTGTCATGATTTGTTACCGCACAGATTCATAATTTCAGGTGTCGGATATTTCCCTTTAAGTGTTTACCTGCATGAATTTATTTCTGCAGGTTATAGGCCTTTTGGGGTCTGCCCTTCTGCGCTGCTTTGACAAAAGGAAGCAAGTGACGTGACTTCTAAATTTCCCCAAATTTTAGTTGATATTTCATATTTCATCTAATATGAAAAATGAAAAATTAAACAATTCATTCTTATCATTTATGTTCATTCAAAAAGTAAAACATATAATATACAATGATATAGTGTATATATGTTAAACTAATATTGTTTGTATGATTACATTCATGCAAATGTCATTGTAGGCCTACTTCTTTTGGAAATGAATAAATATGATTTTGACAATTTAGATATGCTTTTCCTCAAGGCCAAATTTTATACATAAACACCTGCTTGGGAGATATGTTAGATCTGTATGCTATGGTGTATAGTGGTAGTAGAAGTACTAGTAATAGTAGTAGTAGTAGTAGTAGTAGTAGTAGTAGTAGTAGTAATAGTAGTAGTAGTAGTAGTAGTAGTAGTAGTAGTAGTAATAGTAGTAATACTAGTAGTAGTAGTGGTGGCGTTGGTGGTGGTGGTGGTGGTGGTGGTGTTGGTGGTAGTAGGTTGGTAACTAGTCATCATTTTGTAGACATTTTTTTAAATAATATCATCAGTATAATTTTTTCTGTTACAGTTGAATTGAAAAGATATAAAAAAAATAGACCCTTTAACGATTATATCATAACTGCACTGTACATTTCATGTTCTTCATTGCCAAAAACAGTCGATGTAAAATGCAACCCTAAGATTGCCTTTCTAATATACCTTTTTGTTATGTAGGCCTATATTACTGGCCTATACATTTAATGTGTAGTCAGTGTGGTGTGTGTGTGGCTGCACTTTTATAAACGAAATTATAAACGAAAATAAGAGAAAACATCATTTTTAATTAAATAAATATAAAAATGATGTGGAGATATGCAACCGATTGCAATCTTAAGCTGCCCGATTAATCTTATATTCTGCTTTGGCAGAGAGGAGGTACTTTCTGAGCTGCCATCCTCTTTCTTCGTTGTTAAAGCTGTTGTTGTTGTTTGTTTTTTGTTAAATGCCTGTATGTTTCCGGTGGTGTGATGGATACCTGTTCCTTACACTTGGAAATACAATTATATTTTGAACTGTACATTTAGCATTTTGACTCAATACCTTTCCAGCAGTAGACTCCCCTCACTATGTACCACTCGTATAAGCAACATCGATCTCATAGTTGATTGAGAGCAAGAAGGGCATTTGTTGTGCTTTTAGTAAATGGCTTTCTGGCCCTCAGCAGAACATTTGAAATAAGTACTACTAGTACTAATACAGAGTGACAGAGAGAGTGCAAGCACATTGGAGAGAGAGAGAGAGAGAAAGAATGAGCATTATTGGGGAAGGAGAGAAAAATCAGTGCCAGCGCGAACGCAACCAGTATCACTAGTAGGATATGCGCGCGAAGACTACAAACCATCGTAGATGAGTCGTACGTGACAGTCTATGGGATTGCGTGGATTGCCTATGGAAAGTTCCAGCGAGAAATCAAGTCCACGCACATGCGCACAAGGAGGATTTGCGTTTCCATGTGCGGAAAAAAAATTCGCCAGCGCGCTTGCCCACCGCAGCAATGGCGTCGCCGATAGAGGGCCAAATAAATAAACCGGAGGTGAAATTGGTCTAAAGGATCTTGCTATGGTATAAACTAAGGTCAGTTGGTGTTCATGGCAAGCTATAGAACTGTATTAAGGCTCTTCATCAAGACACTATGTGTACTGTTAATGTAAATGGTAATCTTACTGATTTCTTTAATGTAGAATTAGGGGTCAAACAAGGCTGCCTTTTGTCTGCTGAAATGAGTTCACTCAACCATCAATCAACCACCTTTATTTCTTCTCTATAGCATATCTTCAATAACCACTCTCTTCTTTTTGTCTGTATTCCTAGTATTAAGAAATAGCATTGTTCCTCTCTCTCACTCTCTGTCATTCAACTTAATTAAACTCTCCACGTTTTTCCCTTTTCTCTCTTCTTTATAATATATATTCATATC
>JAPZVO010000738.1:0-27016 GCA_029962745.1 Echinometra lucunter
CCCCCCCCAAAAAAAAACCAACAAAAGCAAAAGACACCAGAATCATACAATTATCTAGGTAACCACCCACTCTTGCTCCTAGAAGACTGAGTGAAGGAATGGAGAGAATGGGAAAACCATGGGGAATTACTAAAGCAAAAAAAAAAAAAAGCATCAATAAAAATGTGTATAAGCGTTGGCGATGTCATAAAATTTACATTTCTGGAAACTAGATAGAAAAGTCTGAACATGGACTTATATACTGTATACATACAGATTTCAACAATACATCCAATAGTCTCAGTTCTCTACTGCTTACTTAAAGGGGAATCACACTGACAAGAAATTACTTTAATTCTTAAAAGAAAAATATGAGAAAAAGCTACTAATAAAGGGTGTTGGAATGGCTCATTGTGCATGTCCCCAGGATTTCACAATGAATATATTATCTGATGTACCCAAACATTATACAGTCATCAGTTGAATCAAAATTCATGTATGTATTAAACAATGCTCTACTACACAGGTTCCAATGATAAAGATTCCCCACTTACACACCAATTCAGACAAATGTTATACAGGTGTTGTATGTATTCAGAACTACGAGACAAATTTAACAGAATAAATCCATGTATGCTGACATTTTCACATGAATCAAAAACTAAATGATCTATACCATGGAACTATTGACAAGCCATATCAAAAGCATGTTGAGACTTTCACACCATACAGGCCTAAAATAAGCCCTAATTTGATACATACTGTATTCGTCAACTAAATCCAAGGATAGAATACGGAATACTCTCCCAGATGCATTGACTAGGTAACTACCTGTATTAAAAAATGGTTGCGAATAGGGAAAGGTTTACTTTGAAATGTAATGATTCTCCATACATAGGCAAGAAACCGATGTCCAGTTCTTCCAGTGAAGTTGGAAATGATTAATGGCTTTGGGTGCGAGCCAATGCTGTTATGCTTGCCATAAGTTCACGTGCACGGACAGGAAATGTGATCAGTAGAAACCCGATTCCATACACGAAGTGCTCTAAGAATGCATAGAATCCCTTCAGCTCATCCTGCATACTCAATGTTAAAATGTAGTGGCTCTTGAATAGAGCATCAACTGCTTGAGTAGCATCACTCTCGCAGGGTACGGCTTTCCCATCAACAATGATGAAGAAAGTCGACGGGGATGTGAAGCCATCTCCTATGCGAAGCAGGTACGGCTGGGTTCTCTTTTGATCCGTTTTCTCAACGAGAAACTCGCCACAGCGGTTCCGTTCTGCAAGGAAACACAAGTGTCATAATAGTAGTACAGTAATTCCAGGGGTTGAGGATATGTGCAGTGCAATGTGCACGCATAGATGCAGTGAAGCAAAAAAGATTTGAATATAAAGAACTCAGTGCAATGATATGCTATGACCCCGAAAAATATGTTATTTTCAAATTGTGATATCTTGCAAATTATTCAATATTTTGGCATTCCTGCCTTTGAATCATAATTATAATCAAATCTCTATATTTACTGGCTATTCCAATTAAAATCAGAAATAGTCTTATAAGATATAAAATGCAATGGATGAAACTGGGATAAAAAGGAACATAAATTGTAGAATATGTGCTCTTTTTTCCCACCTATGCCTTAATAAGGCCAATACAAAATGTGCATGCCTGCGTGGCAAATTATCAAGCTTTCGAAAAATATAATTTGAACTTGTATAACGGGTCAAGAACACGAGAGTTCATTTAATGAGGCCACTCGGCTCATTTGTATACAGTCTTTGCCAGTATGCTGTACATGGACCATCAACATTTGAACATGATACATATACAGTCAACTCGCATAAGTAAAACTCCAAGGGACCATGAAAAATTATTTGACTTATGTGAAATTCGACTTACTCGATGTATATTGCACATAAAGATGAACAGGACTATTTTATTTAGTTTGACCTAGGTGATTTTTGGACTTATGCAGAGTTGACTGTATCAAAGGAATTCAAAAAACCGTAACTGGATTAATTTTGACTGTACGCAGTCAAACATTATGCCCACATGTTATATTGCGACCAAAGAAGTTTTGCAGGTTCAGGGTATTGATATAGCTGTGCCATGTGCCTTTGTCCTAGTGACCCTAGATTTATCATTATCAGCCCAATCTATATGCTAAATTTAAGCCGATTAGCTAGACCATTCTCAAGATCCTCGGAGAACGGGCTATTTCAAACTTTGCTGTGACCCTTAACATTAGCCAAATGCCATTTGGCACTTGACCTTTAACACTACCAAAATTTAATTAGATTGTCAACCTGATACAAACATGCAAATGGACAACCCAAGATTATGCCCTGACCACTTTGTTGGCAGAGGCATGCAAATTCAAAGTCATTTCCACCTACTGCAAGTTATTGCTACATCAATTATAATTAAATGTCAATGAAGTTTAAAACAAATGGTCCCAGAGAGAGTGTGTGCCATCTCTGTTAATCCATATGATGAATAGCCCACAATGACCTTCATGTATTCAAGTTTTAGTTGACAGGTTTCCATGATTACTCAATAACAATTGGAATAGTGAGTTAAAAATTACATTCAATTTATTCATACCGGTCTTGTGACCATGAAGTATGAGAGAGCATCTGAAATTGAAGATTTCTTCCCTGCGTGTGATGGGAGAAGGTATATCAGTACTTTGTAAGCAAACAGGGCATCTGGAAGAAAATGAATAAAGAATACACAAATAAATGAATAAATAACAAATGAATGAACGAATAACAATATACATGGATAACTATAGCTCCACTTATCAAGGCAGAATTCCATTCAGAGGCCCTACAAGGAATACCTTATGGAAAGCAATACAGCAATTTAACTCTTTAAAATTATTTTACAAGCCTAAAAAGCTTCCTCAAACTTCCTAAAAGAAATTTTTAAAATCAATTATCTGACATTTCACCTAATGCCTATGAAGTTCTGAGTAGTGACAATAGTTAAGCATGCTTGAAATTCATCCACAAATTATTAGTTTCATGCTACTGAAATACATACACCATCCAAAATTGATGGATGAACATACACGTAGGACTTGTTGCATCCTCTTGTGAATAGTTCCATTTTGGATCTGAAGATTAGAAATAGTGCTAAATATGCAGAATTCAGTTCATACCCCATCGGTAAGGGTACACTACACTCTAGGTAAAATACAAATCCTGGTTGCCTTGTACAGGCATTTGTTTTTTTACCCAGGGAGTTAATTGGGCAGGTTATTTGGGTGGTCTGTTATAACAGGGTCCCCCATAGCTAAGAATGTCCTCATGAGAAGGGCCTTAATACAATCTGTCATAATCATAGTCATAAAATGAATATTTCATACCAGGTGTTCCATTGTGTGCATCCTTGGTCTTCTTGTTCTCATCCATCAGTGTTTGGAGTTTAGGAAGTCTGGATAATTCTCCTACTTTCAGGATGAATGGGAAAACACGCGTTTCCCAGGTTGAAATGAGTCTAGCTGCTGCATCAGGAAATAAGAGATGGAATTCCTGCTGCAACTGTATATGAAAAGACAGATTGATTTGCGGCAAGTTAGTTTATAAGCACTAAAAAACTGGAAATATTACAAATACGGATGTAAGAATATATGCAACATTTGGTCTAAACAAATGCATACATTTTATTTAGTAGGAGTTGATGTCATTAAATTATTTGAACTTAGATGCTAGACAAGGAAGGGACTAGCTAGTCCTTTGTATTTTGATATTTTTTCATGGGAGCAATTGCATGTAGCCCTAGCTATTAACAAGAATAAAACTTACCGCAGTGGGAAATCTTGGAATCGAGGGTATCGAGCGAGGATCTCTCCGACTGTTGGATATTCCTCCATAATCCAATTCCTCCTGTTCTGAAAGGACTGTTCCATGGCTTGAAAGAATTTGCTTTTCTGTTGTCAATACTAGCTCTTTTGCAAAAAAGAATCAACTCTTCCTCCTCCACTTGAGGAATTTCCTCTAGATGTGCATGGGTGCGCTTTGGTGTCTGGGAAATACCAATCAGACAATGACATTAAAAGATTAAAAAAATAACAACTTCAACATGTTTGTATCGAATTAGGGATACAAGAATAAGCTCTTGAAGTCAAACCTTACTTGTGATGACATTACTACACATATTGATATTCATATTTCAATATATTTTAGCATTTTCCTTCATACTGAGGATGAATAAAAGGATATTAGAACATGTGACAATGAAAAAAATTGTTTAAAAAATTGATATTTTGAGATTTATTTGGAAATGAATCCTTCTTAGCATCATGGTGTTACCTTGGACTTGGAATTCCCTGCCTTCTGCGGTGTCTTCTGTGGTTTTTGGTCCGTCTTGGTGCGTGACGCTGCAACTGATCTGGAGGTAAACTCCTCCTCATTGTATTGAGCTTCGTAGCAAGGTACCCCTTTGTGGCATCATTGGGGTCAAACCACAGATCCTGTTAAATAAAACAGTATTTTTCTAATTAGTGTCACATGTAAATTAAACTTATTTAAATAACATATTAAGAAATGAAATCATACACCAAAAAGAGAAAGTTAAAAATCTCCCTAGACAGATTAGCAAATGAAAAGTGCATACTTGACCCAATTTAGCAATCAACTTCTGAAAAATTCATTAAAATGTGTATCTTAGCTGTTCATGAATCAACCACATCCAACCATTTTAAACACCTTTCAGCTACACGTACCCTCTTTTGATATGAATACATGTTTATCTATTCAGTTACTGGCAAAAGGAATAGAATGAAATAGTGTCTGTATGCTACAGACTACTGGGAAAAGACTGGATAATGCTTGTCTGTGCATTGTGTCGATTCTCTTTTTGGGACTTATATGATTGCTAATAAAATCATATGAGAAAAGTTGTCATTGGAAAGCAAAGATTAGACCAAATTTAGAAAAGTACTAATTTGCCCATGTTTCAAGAAAAAAAAAATTAATACACACCATGCATCTTCCATAATTACAGTGAATAATAATTCTTGTCTGTACTTGTTATTTCTGTATCTTTTTTTTTCATTTGTATATGGCAAAAAAAACAAAAAAACAAAAAACTAGATGAATTCAACTACACAGTCAAAACATATGCATCCACTTCCCCTAGAAAACAGAGTTAAGCCCTTTCCCTTTTCATATGAGAAATTCAGCATTTTTAATCCTTTTATGGAACCACGTGACCCATATGACATTCGACCTAATGACCCCCAAACTCTTAAGTTCATTATCACACAAATAAGTGCACATGTACAAAATTTGAAGCTGATCTGCTGAACCATGTATAGATATCGCAATAACCAGCTATTTTCATGCATTTAATGACCCGTCATCTGTGACCTTAGACCCCCAAACTCTAGTCACATCATGTCTACCCTATATGTATACACATGCCAAGTTTGAACTTGATGCACAAAACCGCAAGCATGAGAACGAAAACGGGACGGGTGGACGGGCAGCCTGAAAACATAATGCCTCCGGTGACTTCCTGACAGAGGCATGATAAAAAATAAGGGCTCACGATACGGCTGTTGCTGGTGGTATTTCTACAGCACTACATGTTAAAATTGGTGGGTCGTCCTTGAAGTCTGAAATAAGACCACATGCAAACCATGCAGCCTACATGTCGTTCTGAATGCATGAGCTGATGAGCATTAAAAATACTTCAAAACAAGACTGTGTCATGTTGGGTCAGCCTGGTATGCATGTAGTCTTGTTTCAAGGTGTCAGGATGACCCATTGGCTCCTTAACATATATTTAGATAGGTTACATGTATTTCTAATTTGTACCATTTTACAAAACAGCTGAATGTGAATCAAATCAGAAGTTTATGGCAAATTATGGGCAAGATCTAAATAAGCTTACCCAGCTTTGTCACTTTACATGTTTACCTTATTTACATGGCTCAACATTACCAGCGGACAGTAAACTTTGTATCCAAGTCAGTAAATATTCATAAATATGAAGTTTCAGTTGCCGCATGAGCTACTTCAATATTGTGTGAAGTCAATGATTGCCGGTATTAAAGATTCCTGTTCTTTTGAATTAAATTTCTAATTTAGTGTCCTTTTAGCCGAGTAAAAACATGTTCAATTGAGTACATTCCCTAAACATTTGGTAAGTATAATTTTTCTCATATGGGCAAGTACTTTCTTTGTTATAAGGCCACAAAAAATATGAAAGCATGTTTACTGAGCTAGATCAGGCCATCACCTAAAAAATGTTTGCATGGAGCTCTGCTATGAATGTCTTCAAATTATTTTTCTATATCCCTTACAAATTATGTTTCTTACATAAGGCCATTTTGTGTGGATTTCAGGTTGGGAAAAGCATCTATGACACTCTTTGCGACGAGAATCTTGTCTTCTCTGGCAGGGTAGCTGTGGGGAAAAAAAAAGGCACGAAAACCTACATGCCATAAATAATCTTTTTTCTTTTTTTTTGGTAGGAAAATGGACATACACTGCAATGTGTATAAACAAATTACAGAGATGTTACTATTGTTCAGCTTTTCTATTCAATGTGAAAATACATATGGTAACATGTAGGACCTATAAATAGCCAAAAGAAGGGACATGCATATTGATATGAAATTAAGAAGTTAAAGGAGATAAGAGCTAAGCATGACCAACACCCATGCAAATCAATCCCAAACATGAAAAGCACCTTCAACTCTATGAGGAGCATTCAGGGTAGTGAATTGTTGGGTGCACAAGGTAATGGATAACAAATTAATCTCAGCTATGGATAAACTTGTTCCGCATCCTCAGTTCAAATTATACACATAGGATGGGGCAGCAATATAAATCATCTTCCTAAACAAACACATGCAAAGATCTCCTGTTTTGAACACACTATCTTTGGACTGGGATGTACACAAAAAACGTACATCATGCTATTCTTGCAATACTATATTAACAACAAACATACATACAGTGTATGTAACTGTAGCAAAAATACATTCTACACTTACTATGAATATCTCCTAACCATTTCTGATGCAACTATAGAGGTGAGAACTTGTCGCGTTTCGGTTGTGAGAGTGCCGTTAGCCTCATATTCTGCTTCCACTAGATATCCCCGTGGATGCGAATTTGTGATGGTTTTCACATCAAAGCTCTAGAATGAAAATTTTGAAAGATTATCATTAATAATTATAATCAATTTTCGCATAGTGACCCCTGTAGCCTTTGACCTCCTGCCAAAAATACCGGAACTCTTTAGCTTGAGATGTGCACACCAACTTTGGTGTTCATCGATGCGTCAAAAAGTTCTTGAGATCACTACAAGAGCGGGATGGACATGCATACACATACAGCACATCATGTACTTATACGGATAGACTGCCTCCAGCTGAATGTTACTATATGAACTTCAATGATAGCCTTTCCTGGGAGGTGAGAGCACAACACTAAATTTTAAGTACACTGTGAAAACTGCAGGCACCCACAAGTTCTCAAAACCATGCTAAATCATGACAATTCTTTTTCAGCAGTTGGTAAATATTTACCCATATATTTTATGAAATAGTAAGATTTGCCTCAACATTTAAATCTGATGCTTTATAGCATGAATGGAATCATTCCATCAATCACAACTGGGAACTAAATGTACCTGCCTCAATTACAACTTGAGTAAATACCATACATTTACTTACGTGTTCTTTATTTGAACTGGTCTTCATTGTAGACTGCTGCAACGACTTTTGGGGCACCTCTTTCTCAGTGCTAGTTTCTGATGCCTCATCCAGACTTGTTCCTGGTCCCACTGCTTGAGTGCTGCATGCTTCCACGACAAGTGATCCCCCGTGGGCCAATAATTCCAGATCATCAGTGTCATTTTCATCTATTTCTACAAAGGAATCAAATTCCTTTACTTTCATTTTGATTATGTAATCTTTTTGAAGGTCTATGCTGAATTTCTGCGATATTTTGAATTTCAAACAATTCAACATCTCCTCCTTCGGCTCAGCACTAGTCAATGGCACCGATATTAGTTTTGTTCGATCCTTGCATGTCACGCAGAAGGCACAACTTGGACATTATCTTCCATTTCTAAGCTGAAATTAGAGACAGATAAAAGGAAACATGTGAAATAAAATCTTGATATGAAATTTTTTTAAAGCATTATTTCATATTTAAATGCAGAAAGATAGAATGTATTTGTCATGCACCAATGATGCCTATCTTCCCGGTGGACCATATGAACGTAACCCATGGAAAGCGAATTGCATAATAGATTGTTTACAGTGTGGTTTTGAACAAGTTCAACTGTTCATGTACATATATCTGCAAAGATCAATGTCGAAGAAAGTTTAGTTTCTTCTCTTACACAGTCAACCAATAGAGTTATTGAAGTCGAGTAACTTCAAGTAAACTGCTTCTATTAATAAGTTGGATGGATACATTGTATACTGTACATGAAGCTAACATATTCTAGGGCCTATAAGCATGTGCTCATTAATTCTACCTGTTAAGACAGCAGCACTTCTCAATGAAATGTACAGAAGTTCCTTTCGCTGTTCATCATATGAGCTTACAACTTGAAGGGGCTGGTAGCTTCTTAGTTCATCCTGCTTAATGAGGAAAAACTCCACAGGATATCTTGACAGCACTTCGTATGCATAGAAGTGATCATCAAATCCATGGGTTTCCCACATTGTTCCAAACAAGTAAATATCACTTCCAATGCAGTACATATCAATCAACTTTCCAAAAGATGGCATACAATCCTGAACACCTATGTTCACACTCATTCCTGATCGGTACTCCGTGCCATGTAGGCTGATACTCTTGTTCACCACTATTTCGTCAACTTCACACAGGTTTGGGAATTTTCCAAGGAGCGTGGCACATCCCTCAGTTTCTCTGATCAGTTGTTTAACAGGATTCCTAATTACAGGATTCTGGCCAACCCCATGAGTATACCATCTATGGCACTGGCTGATTTGATGTCTCTCTGCGACAGTTTTGGCAATGTCCTTGAAATTACCAACAACAGTTGCCAAACATTTTGCGATGGCATGTTTGGCCTCATACCTCATGCACCAGCAGTTGATAAGAGGTCCTACTTTCTCAATCATGAAAGGGTAGTGTACAAGGAAGTGATGTTTCGGGGTAAGATCTCGAGCTGGAAACAGCTTCTTGAACAAAGTGTGGTGATCCTCTAAGTGGTATCTAAGGTGGCCAATCATGGATTCTGTAACTTCTCTGGCAAAGGCAATGTCCATTACCCTTCTTAGCAAGATAAGCAATTCCCAGTACTGATTGCCTCTGGGAATTTGATCGCCAATAATGAGGGGCAGGTATCTTATGAAGCACCACATCTGCGATGCAGAGTTCTTAAAGGAACTGTCTTCATTAAGCAAAGTTTTGCAGAGATCAGAGACGGCTTGTTCTTCATATCAACAAAGCCGTATGAGAAAGAACTCAACCTCTGATTCAAAAGATCAAGCGTGAACAATTTCTCTTCATGTATCAGATGTCTAAGAACTAATTTGCACTCAAGTTTACCAACACCCTCAAGAATATCATGCATCACATCAGGACAAAAGTTTTGTGTGACATGAAAGTATCGTGAATTGTTTAGAACACATGCACTTTTCACTCCATGGTTAGATACTGAGTGTTGATCAAGCATAACAGACTGCACATGAAGGTCATGATCTGCTCGAGTTCTTTTTTGACACTGGTCATCATGAAAGAGTACCTGCATTTCATGTCTTGGTGTCATACAGGTTCTGCATGGGTAGTTTCCTCGAAAGCTTTCCACAAAACCACACAAACTGTTTGCACCTAGGTTGTCTGCGGGTGTTTGAACTAAAGTTCCTCTGATTTTCACAACATTTCCATTTCTTAACGTGATCTCTGCTCCATCGTCAGATTCCAGTTGCGCCAACTCCTCCATGAATGGTTCCAGTATAGGTCGAAATCCATACTTGTCACGATCCAGACTATGGAACAGGCCAAGCAAATGGATAAATGGCAGAGTAGCATTCAGTCTAGAAGGTACGTTTTGCAAAGTGTAATAGAGTGCTCCCAGCTTATGAATGCCTCGCTTGGATCCAATGGGATTAGTCACCTCAAAATCATCATAGTACAATGCAATTTGCAAAGCATGTGGACATTCTGAAAACAAGGGATGAGTCCTAAAATGTGTACCATCACAAAAGTGTCTCCTTATACCATCAGTTGACGGGGACATATAGTGTATCTCAGCTACGACATCTGGATTACTTAACACAACTCCAAGTGTTTCCTTCAGGGATATATATTGAAATGTGTCTTGCACAAGAACTTGTCTGGCAACACCAGTTGATTTATCCACTCGAACATCAAAACGATTTCCAAGAACAATAGTCTGTGGTTTAATTAATCCAAGTTCCTGTTGAAAATATTGCTCTTGTTCATATCGCGAACATAATGAAGGAAATGGGTTCTGAGCTTCCTTAAATGAATCGAGCAGTTCCTTACAACCAGCTGAATTTTCATCAATGTTTTTTGTTAGTAAAAAATGTCTAGTTTTTTGCTCTAAATCCGTCACTATATCAGAAATGAACGATGCTGACTGTTCCACAACCCTTTGAACAGTTGTGTACGTTACATTAGACTGAGAGAGTAAAGCAGTGATGAAAAGTGCTGCCCTTTTCTGCAGATGTAAACTATCAATTATTCCATTGTTCTCATCATTTCTTTCCACTGTGATGTCTTCATGGTCATAAACTGCTGCTGGATGTACAGGGTCATCAAGGTCTTGCTCATCATCGATATCACTATTTTCACGATTGCCAACATTAACAGTTTGCTGAATGCAAGGCTCATAGTCGTGTGACCTAAGTAAGTGTTTTCTAAGCGAGTTAAAAGTATGGAAAGTTTGGGGACATCCCCCCTGACCACACTGTACAATCAATCCAGGTCCGTCAAACAATGCATGGGCAACATGCAGATGTGAAAACAACTTTGAATGTCCATGAAAAATTAAATGACATACAAAGCACTTCAGTTCCATTACCCATCATAATAATTATCACAATCCACAGAAATACAGTATGCCATTGGATGTCCATATATGCATGCAGAAAATAAAAAGGAAGAAATGCATGTGACTTTCCACTTTGAACTCACCTTGTTCAGTCGAGAGGACAAGAGTACAAATTCCTTGTATCTAAGAAATAAAGGATCTCTCAGAAATTCAAAGTCAGAGGTTTTCGCACTTTTTGCAGATACTGCTGACCTAGTCTTCTCATCTGTTTGTGTAACAGAAGCGTCAGTCCGAGAATAAAATCCAGCTGAGCTCATATCACTGCATGTGACAGAACTTGTGCTTTGATTGTCATCATCACAACTTCTATTTACAAAAGGTGGTAGGGAACTGTTAGATGCAGAATCACTGTCCTCTTCAAATTCCAACTGTTCGCTTTGTGACAAGCAATTTTCAGAAAAGTCACTTTCTTGAGGATCCCTTATTGGGTAATCAGTCAATTGAGCACTGCCTTGTTTGCTAGCTTCACAAATAACGTTTGTTAATAGTGGGAGGGGATCATTAGATGATGCATCACTGTCATCTTGATATGCAGTACATTTCTTAACAAGCTTTTTTGCTTTAAGTCCTGTCCTTGAAGCTGAAGTTTGGAGTATTGCGACTCAGACTGCCCTCTTCTAAAATATCTATCACATTGGCGTTGCCTCTTCTTCCTTCTCTGCATATAGTGACGGCCTGCAGCTCTGCTATGTCGCCCCATACATTACATCACCTCACTGACATGAAATTGAAATGTTAAATCAATTAGCAAATATGATTCATTACTAAATAAATTAAGGCAAATGCCAATTAAAGACATTGGCCCATATTCTGAACACAGGTTTTACTGTGGTCTAAATCTGTGGTTTAACTATGTGAAGCCAAAGGTGGCTTAAATCTCTAACAATGTTCAGTTTATCAGCACATTTGGCACTCAAACCATTAAAAACTGTCTGGCAATGAAAACTTTAATAGTTTTCTTCACTATTAGTTGTGGGCTTGTGGCCATTTTGGCTACCAATAATTTTAGCACAGACTTAGACCATGGCTTAAGTTAAACCAGAGTTCAGAATACGGGCCATTGGCTAAAAATTATATGACTTTTAAAATTCTGAGTTGCAAGGTCCCAATTGCTATCTGTGTCTGTGATATCTTGTAAAATGAAGTCTAGAAAAAATTGCACCTGAAAAACGTTATTCAGTGCTCGAAGAAAGTGAAAATAAACAAATGACAAACAGTATTGTTCAACAAGCCATAGAAATTGATGGCAATTTTATGGTGGAGGGAGGGGGAGGGCACAACGTGCCCCCATTGTGCATTTTAGGGTTAAATTTCACTCAGAAAACGGCTAAAACCTATATTTTTAAAAAGATACTTTATCATTATGACTTCGAGTATCAAGAGTAGATTTTTCATATTCATACATGTATGTTCTCTAGTTTTTCTCCTGCATCATTTATTTTAAAAAGTTGTTAGGCAATACAATGCTCTATCACACAAACACACATAATTCCAAAAGGCATGCCTTAGCTTAGGCTTAAAATTATTTCAAAACGCACATGAAAACATATTGACTACACTGTAAAAAAAATGAATGTAATTTTACAGAATCTGATGGCAGCAGAGTCGCCAGGCAATTTTGTAAAAATACAGATTGGTGTTATTTTTCTTTTGCAAGCACTTCTTGCATTTAAGGATTTTAAAAATGTTGCACATTTGACTATTTGACTATAGTATCTAAATACCAATATTGTATTTATTCAATTTAGAAGGTATCAGTACAAAGCTGGCAATGAATTAATACTCATTTTTTAAATTTCCCAGCACTTTTCAAAACTTTGAAATAAAAGCGACTTGAAAGAAGAAAATAACAGCAGTCTGTATTAATACATCACTGTTCTGGCGACTCTGCTGCCATCAAATTGCTGTAAATTAACATTTATCTTTTACAGTGTAACACGGGCGTATGTGGAAAGGCAGCCGATTACTACACACATGCGGGGTCCAGCCATTGTCACAAACATGTGACTGAGCAACACCTTGTTCCATACTACATTTACAATAGTCAATACCGTTCGACATTACAATGGGTGAATTCAAGTTCTGTGTTGGTGTTGGTGTTGAGAGCGTGAATTGGGCTGCTGATTCTAGCCCCAACACTGAATTCGGGTCTATAAAAATAATACCAATCACATTATTGATAGCTCAACACCTAGTGAAGTTAGTCCCAGCACCAGCTTTTTTGCCTTTATTTCAGCCTTCACTTCAGGGTGGAGCTAATTTTTCCCCAACATGAACACCAGCTGCCAACAACGAACTTTAATTCACCCAATATCACTCGACAATACAATGCCTTGCCCTCAGACTTTAATCCCTCTAGATCTAGATGCAAGCCTCTCTCCTCAACAAGTCAAAGGCTACACTGTGTAGGCTACACAGTCTGAAGTTGCTCAATTCAAGCTATGCATTGTGTGGGTAGAATCCTAGGCTAGCCTACTGTAGGCCAGGGCTAGGCCACTTACACGCAAGCCAGGTTATCATCAGATAACCTTGCACTCACTTAGGCCTGCTACAGTGCAAATTGCTGGCAGTAGGAAAGTAGCATTCTCTATTATGATTTCCAATATAGAGGAACAAGACCAGTGATCAGAAAAATATTTTTTAAAAATCATTTGATCAAGATATTTTAGATCCAACTGAAGGAATGGAATGAAAATATATTCTATCATCCTATGTGTAAAAGACAAATATTTTCCAAGGATTTGTTGATTATTATAGTGAAATCTATCTCCAACTATAGAGGGCTGCATGTCACATAAATTTGCACAACTCAGCATACCAATGACTCCCTGAGTGGGGCTAGGCTATGTATGGTCCTAAACTAAGCTTAAAGGTACAGTAGTGGGAAAAGTGGCGCTTTGAATATTTAACTACTTTGTTAGGGGGAACGAAAATTACTACATGAACTGATGTAGAATGACTCATTTCGAACATAGTTGACGTTTTCTTGAAAAATATTTGTTTAGATCTAGAAATGGCTGAAATATCAACGAAAGATACGTCAAGTTCTCAGCGCGGGCCTGCGTTGAAAATTCACACATGTGTAAACAGTGTGTGCGAACCGCTATGTGCCGTTGAACCGAGCGCGTCTTAACTACGCCATCCCCATATATGCGCGTCAATTATTGTGCAGTTTTTACAAGGAAAACAAGAGATGTCAAACGTCTAACTTGGAAAAATACCATTAAAATTACATTTTCGAAGCTGTATTTTATCTATAAAAAAACTACACGAATCCGGGTAATTGACATCTGGAGAATCGATTGAAGTTCTATTTGATTTCAAATTTAACTTATTTTCATCTAAATTTTCAAATTATTTTCATTGTCAATTTGAAAGGTCGGTATTAAGACACCATCTTTTATTTCAAGAAATATGCAAGGGTTTTCTGTTCTGACGGCCATTCCAAATTGGCGTAGGCCTACATTCGTGACTTTAATGTATTAAAGTGGACCATATGGAGCAGTATTTTCCCTAAAAGTATAAGTCAGTAACATTTGAAGAAATTTTTATAGAGAACTTTTTCTGTAGTAGGACGGGAAACTGTTAAGAGGTCGGTATTTAGGGACAGGCATCATATAAGGTGACGGTTGATATACGATCATTTGAATTATTTAGCTGAAAATCACCGGAAATCGTGAAGAGAATACCAGATTATCTCACTCATGTATTTTTGTATGCAAACCGAACAATATCAGACTAGTCACTAGGCCTAGGTCTATATTTGAGCAGTTTCATGCCAACTTTCATTTTGCTACCACTACTGTCCATTACCTTTAAGGCCAAAGCTACGCACCATACAAATCACAATTCACATAGATCTAGAACACTCTAGCCTATGTTACAGTTAGACCTGCAATGCAACGTGTTCAAATCAGTCAAATACACACGCGATACACACTGCACATTACTTCGCATGTAGATCTAGACCTACCCTACAGACGGTAGGCTACGTTACATGGACCCCTTCTTCATTTTTCGGAACAAATCATCGGCATTGATATCGACCTGAAAATGTGCCATTAGGCATTCACCCGTCATAATTTTCTCCACAAATCAACTTTAGAATATGTTGAATCAGGATAAGGAAATGAAATTTGCAGAAACCAATGATTTTTGTGACTTTTTAGCTGCTGAATACAATTCAGTGCGTAGCTTTAGGGGAGCTTGAAGGTCCCCACATTATACAGCACACATTATTGGCAATAGACGCAGGCGAGTCAAAGCAAAGATCTTCTTCACAATTAGCAAGGTCCAGGGTATTCTACGCAACTCCACTTGAAAAATGAAAGAAGAAGAAGAAAAAAAATAGCTTGATTCAGCTCATAATGTGTTAAACTGTGGAAATATACTACTTAGAGATCAACTTACCTTCTAAAAAACAGGATTTTGGGGGATAATTTCGGTCCAGCACTAGAGTGTCGTGATGAGATAGTGACGAGGTTTTCGCGGCGATCTTGTTCACGTGATCAGTATGGACCAATGGAAAAGCGCCTCTGACTCAACCTTTTGTAAAATGCTAGACGCTCTTCATGACGTCATCATACGTATGACTTTTAGCCAATGGCAATGCGATATTTATTTCAGCATTTTCGGAATTGTTAGAACAGCGAGATAGGTATAACCTTTTTTGGTTTGCGGATCATGTTGTATTGTAAAACTCACCCTTTTCGCAACATGATAAATGGTGAAATAACATTTACATATTTCAACACTTAGAAAGTGTTAAAATCCAACATTTCAGTTTTTAGAGTGTAGGAAAACTGAAAAGTAATTTGTATTGAAAATAAATAATTGGGAATAGACTATTTTTTATTTTATTACATCATAGAACATGGATATTAAACACATGACGGAATATAATTTTTAGGAACTTTGTGATTTCATTAGGCCCCTTCGCCAACGTTAGGCCTAACGTTAGATTTCTAGGCCTAATCGATTGAAAGTAGATTCTAATTTAACAGACAATATAACAAAGCACACATATTACTTTTATTAGCAAATATTTTTGGTATTTACTGCACAGATTTTGAGAAAATCCAGAGCAAAAGATGATGTTTTTGTAGGGCCTACCGCCCGGTGCAGCGGTGCCGATGGCGGTTTCTACAGGTAACCGTCACCACTGCATACAGCCAGGTAAACCGCCACCGCTGCACCGGGCGGTAGGCCCTACAAAAACTTAACGACTGTCCAGCCCGCACTTCGTGTGTATGGGCTGCAGTATGTAACGACGGTCGTTAGGCACGTTAGGAACGCTCACAAAAATACCAAAATTGCCCATTTGGTAACAAGACTTGGATTAAATGAGAGCTTGATAATCATGCGTCACAATTCTGGAAACAAATATCTGTGAAAAATGTTTTAAGAATGTATTATTTGATGTTTTCTACAAGTCAATTGTCTATGACTATGGCGAAATTGCGACTCAGAAAAATCGCACACGCAATTTTGCCATTCACGTGAATGGCAAAATTGCGCGTGCGATTTTTCTGAGGTTGACTATTCCCAACTTGATAAAACACCCGTTTTGCTGCCATATAATTAGTTATTCTAATAAAGTTAGCATACTTAACACCAAATGAACTTACCCTCCAATATTCGTTTAGTATCTTCGGCCTTCGTGCCCAGTACTTTTTCCAAAAATCCATCCAGATTGGCCATTTTCAATCCATGGATTACTGCGATGATTTCGATCGGCGAGAGATAATTTTTTTCCCGCTGCAGTTCCCGCTTGCAAGTCACGTGACAAAATATCCATCTTCCTATTGGCCACTTTTCTATTTATCTTCGAAACTTTTTTAGTCTTTCGGGACTTAAATAAAAATATTGGAATCTCGGATAAAGAACTACGTTTAGCAATCTTTCAGGACTTAAATTTAATCTTTTAGATTTAATTTCATTTCAATCCCGACTGAGACTTAAATTTTAAGTCCCTGAAATTTAGAGTGTATGAGTGTATTTCATAATTCCTTGTGAAAATAGCAACAAGAGGGGTGAGCAGCGCGTTTTGTGATAATTGAAACATGAAAATTCTTAAGTGCCAATTATCATAGAGATCTTCCATTTTTGATATTTGCTGGTGTAACATACGTTACTTCTCCCTCAGTCTTGTCGACATCATTAAGTCAGCTAAGGAATGCACTTTTCTACTAACTTTTCATCACTATCTGTACTGTTCCTGAGACAACTCTAATGCCAAAGAAATTTTTCAATTTTCCTTTCATGTGAATATTTCAAATCAATTTGAATTCAGTATTAACAAATGTGGAAGAATCTGCGCACGCATGTGGGTTCAATTGTTTGGTATATGTTGAAAATTTCAACATATTTATACGCCATATCAATTTACCTACATTTTCCATATGGATGCAATATCTCTTACAATATCATAAGGAACTTATTTCAGTGTTTCATATGGTAACGTGTGTTTCACTTAAGCAGTCACGTAATGTTACCAAAACTTAACACTCAACAATAACCAAAGAAAGTCTTGCGGTTTCAGTAAGTAACCCAATATTAACACTTACAACTACACTATATAGATACAAAGTTCTCATTCCAAAGTGAGGACGACGTGTTCGTACATAAAAATGATAATTAGCAGCATCTTTAATTATGTAATAAACATGGTATAAGCCAAACAAATCAGAAAGATTGGGTTGTGTATAACCAATTTCAATTTCCTGGTTTTTGTTTATTTCTGACTCTAGCTATTCTTTCATGAGACAAAAGGATTTTCACAAACCGTATCTTACATACATAATCACCCAATAATATCCATTTTGGTATCACTAAGGAACCTTATGTCACTTTAAAAGCAGTAACGTAAGTTTCTTATAAGTAACAATAATCATGATAATTAAATACGCAAAACCACTCGAGGGGGAGTGATCAAAATCGCTTGTCCTCTGCGTCATTATATAGGGAGATCAATATAATCCTCTTCATGTAACCTTCCGAAAGTTTTTTTTTTTTTTTTCTCTCTCTTTTGTATTGTCTTCTTTAATCTGATTATATCTCTTCTCTTGCTTTCCTGTTCTCACATTCTGCTGTCGGAACATGGCTTCAGTTTTTCTTTGTTTCTGTTCCTATATATTCTGCTTGAATTTGAGCTCTCTCCCCCTCCCCCATGTTCCTTTCGTCCCTTGACCTTTATGTGATAATGAAAAGAGATTTTTGGAAAAAGAAAATTCACAATAAAATTGAATTTTGAGTGAAAAATGAAAATTCAGATGTGATAGCCTTCCACAATTTATTTCGTAACCTACGTTACCATTTTTAACACACAGGGATCGAGATCCTGCCTTGAAGACGTTTTGAAGATGTTATTATCACTTTACAACTCTTAAGCTTAGATGTTGATTACTACAAAAAGCCACCCAAGAAATGTCCATCTCATGCCATTGCCGCTTTTCTTCATTTATTTTGTTAAAGAAACCTACGTTACGATAAGATTGTAGATCGGCATTATTGGCCTTATGGTAGCTAAGCGTCGCTTTTGTGTGGTGGCGCTAGGTAATACAATAGTTGACAAGCGTACAGCTAAGATTTAACCGAATTTAACTGTAAATAAAAAATGACCAGTAACGTATGTTTCGGTAACGTATATTTCATTAAGCATTAAGTGGGATTTACGGAAATGATGTAAGGCCACAGATGCAATTATAATCCCTTCAAATTGACAAGATTAACAAGCCCTTTTCGTTTGGCAGCTTTTCTGTTGTCAATCGTTGTTCAATTCTGACAACGACGGTAACATATGTTACATTTCTTATCCATAAGGTTAAAAACACATGCCTCAGCTCTTCTTATGAGCTTCTTTTTCTACAGAATGGATCTATACACATCGCTGCAAACTTTTATAGACTGTAGATGGGATATCTGTGAGTGATTACATTGAAAGAAACAGAAAAGAAAACTTGGAAAAAGGTGGTATATCAGAGATTCATTCTACAGGTAACGTAGGTTTCACTGACCTTTGCGACAAATTTCTATTGCGAAAATTTTTATTTTTACACGTGTACAATGCCTGAATATTATGTTATCTTGCACACATATATCACAGTCTATTTTTCTATGCCAGGATCTAAGAATAAAAGCATCCTTGTTTTTTACAACATCGCAAGATATGTTAAATTTTTGATTTGCGACATGCAATTTTTGCCCGGACAGAATAATTTCTCAAAAAACTATGTTTGAATGCTAAAATTTTCTGAAGTTATACCCCATTACATATTCTAAGAGGTTTTATGACTAAAATCATTTTTTTATAATCTGATATTAACATATTCGCAATCAAACACGTGCGACACGTTTTTTGGTTAATTGTACATTTTTAGTGGTTTTGGCCCTACATTGAACCCGTTGAAGATTTTTTTCATGAATATGTACATGCAGGGCCTGGGAGAGAGTCAATAGAATTACTAAATATCATGACTTTGTAATGTGTTTTGTTGATACTTAAGGAGAACTTGTTTGCTCTTATATCCAGGCTTGTACATAAACTAATTCCGATTGATTTTATTCAGGAAAATTTGAGGATTACGTTCGGAGAGGAAAATATTAGAGTCACCAGCAAATAGATATCAGAAGATTTTTTGAAATCATTGAGGTATAAAATAAAAAGGAGCGGACCAAAAGGGAACCCTGCTGAACATTGCATCTAATAGTTTGAGTTGAAGATGTTGTGTTGTTTATGTAAATTGCTTTCTTTCGGTCAGGTAGCTTCTGAACCACTCCAAGGCCCTCCCTCTAATACCATATAGTATGAAAGTTTATACAACAGAATTTCGTGATCGATAGTGTCGAAGGCCTTGGAGAAGTAAGAACAAACCTACTATACAACTATGCGAATGGCAATGGCACGAATTATTTGATCAATAAGAACTATTATAGCATGGTCTATAGCATTTTTTTGCGAAAACCAAATTGATTATCTGCTAGTATTTTACAGCTAGATAAAAAAATTAATCAGATGAGAATAAACAAGTTTTTCTAAGATATTTAAAAAATGAAGTTAACAATTAGGAAATCGGTCTGTAGTTTCCTCGATCGAGTGGGTCACCTTTATTAAAAATTGGAATTACTTTTGCTATTTTCATTTTAAGAGGGACTGTCCGCGGTAAGTAATGATAGACTGAATGTAATATGTGTAAGTGGGACAATCATTTCAGTCATAATATGTTTCAAGAGAGAATTAGTAATGCCATCATATCCAGCAGCTTTTTTATCCTTTAAGTTGTTAGTAATATCAATCATTTCTTCTGGCTATATAGGTGTTAGAAATAAAGATTGTGTATGAGGTTGGTCTAGACTTGAGTAAAGGGTCGATTTGATGGGGGTATGTCTTGGGCAAGGTTGGGTCCGATATTAACAAAAAAATCATTAATGCCTTAGGCAATTTCATCTGGGTTTTGCAAACAAGCACCATTAACCTTGACTTCAGAGATATGAGTTTTAGAGCTTTTCCAGTTGAGTGCATTATTAATCAATTTTCATGTATGTTTGCTGTCATTTTTGTGTTGTTCAAATTGTTTGAAAAAAATACTCCTTTTTGGTATTACGCAAGACAGAAGTCAAAGTATTCTTGTAACACTTGTATTTTCTTTCACGTGTCTCAGTAGGTTTAGATTTACAGGTATATCTGAAAAATAAACGATTTTTCCTATTTATTGAGGGTAAAAGTGATTTGGAAGTCCAAGGGCAGTGCGGGATCTTTTTATAATCAGACTTTCGATTAAAATTTTTCAAAGGAATATCTCTATCAAAGCAATTTGTGAAGTGATCAAGGAATAAATCAAAAGCCACGATGGCATCATTATTATTAAGGACACCTTGCCAATCAACTGTTCCTAAACTACGTTTTAGTTTGTCCATGTTTGACTTATTCATTTTACGATAAGTACTAATAGAATTATTCTTTGGTTTGGAAGTTTTAATTATAGGTAGGAACGAATTAATTGGAAAATGGTCACTTCAGTCTGAGATGATGATGCCAGAATTAGCGAACTTCGGAGAATTGGAAAGAAATGTTGTCAATAAGTGAGAACGACGAATTTGTTATTCTGGTTGGCTTATTGATTAGAGGTATAAATGACTGTGACAACATAATATTATCAAGAAATTCCTGACTGAAGACATCCAGTTCTGAGCGCAAGAGATTAATATTAAAATCGCCCATTATAGGAAGCAATGTTTGGAGTTAAGATGATTCGATGAGACTATTGACTGTATAGCTGCAACAAAATTTACATGTTTAGAATGTGGAGGTCGATATACAACTCCAACAATTATATTTCTACTGTTGGGTACATGTATTTCAATAAGAATAGTTTCAACAGCTTGTAACATAAAACACAATTCATGTAATAATCTATAACTTAGTTTTTACGAAATATATAAAGCTACACCACCGCCACGCTTTTTAGCTCTAGAATTTGTTTCAAGGGTAAAACCCGGTAAAACCATCAAGAGAATAAGAAGAAACGAACTGGTCTCGTAACAATGTCTCAGACAATCCCACTACTGAGCACGGAATATTCAAAGATTTTGTTTAATTCTTATGTTGAAATGTAGTAAGGAAAAGTTTTTTTTCGAAATGAGACTGGGAATCAGTAATATATTCAGATGATTAAGACATGTAATTCGTTTTATCTAAATTTGAATTTTAACATGATACCAGATTGAAATGAAAGAAGAAGATAGAGAGAGAAAGGGGGAGATAGAGAGAGAGAGAGAGAAAGAGAGAGGGGGAAAAAGAAAGAGAAAATTACCAAAGGAGGGGAGGGGAAGTCTATGTAAAATAATGTCCATGATAATTGATTTTAGACCGAAGTCAAACTTAAATAAGACAAAGTCTTAGTTGTTGTTTGGTGGAGGGGAAGTTAACGGAATAGACTAAAGAAAAAAGAAATATGCAGACAGTGACTAACATATAAAACAATAAATCCTACATGTAGATCGCGACGAGAATTTCCGATTACACTGTACATAGATGCTCCAAATATTGCTAAGCAAAAGAAAAAGTGATGTCGAGAACGTGGGTGGTGGACAAAAGATGCAATGTCGATATGGACGTGTATGCGTGTATTATTATGTGCAGTATATACTGCGTAGGCTGGGTATTGTGTATGTACAAGTCTATGTTAGTTTATGTTGCGCAGACCTTATAGTGCCTCTCAAGTCTTATTGTGAGCATATATTCATCATGTTTCACACTCATTATACATTTAATCATGTTCTAAAAATATTTTTATGCAAGATACTCCTTCATAACGGAAAACATAAAATTTTCATCGTAACATCATGCGAGATTTCCCATTCGCTAATGTAAAGCGTTTTTAAGCAAAGACTAGCGTATAGCGGAGGAGGCGAGGCCAATTTAATTGCGCTCCCTCAAAATTCTGAGGGAAAGTCGTTAGCTGAGAGCAATCGGTCTGGACTCTTTTTTTTCCGCGGGCGGACAGGTTCTCGGGATCGCGCCATCACTCGACTTGACGTGTACAGTGAGTTTGGCAGCTGTTTCGGGAAATATAAAACTTCATAAAAAGAGTCCAGAATCTAGACTATGTTCGATGAGGCATCGTCCCATCGATGAATACCAGCTCTGAGGCATGTTTCACTTCTTCATGGACCCTCTTCATTAGCGGAGTGCATATAGCCATCACAACTTTGTTGTCGCTTGTTATATCAAGCGCCATGCACTCCGAGCCCACTTGCGTGTTGTAATGAGAGATGTACGTTCTAAGGCTATGCAGCATCCCCTCACCAGTTGACTCCCCAAACTCTTCTTTAAATACCTTGCGGTACAATCTGGAAAGAACAAAATATAGTAATCAGTTAGTCTAGATGCCAAAATCCAAATCCAAATTTGTTATGATTATTCTGATAGTTCTGGTTGCTTGCTCACAGGCACTTGTGGTTTCTTAGCAGTCGGGTAAAAACCTCGATGTATATGTGTGTACTCATGTCTATAGTGACTGCAATCACTAACGAGGAAGTCCACGCGCATGCGTATTGCACAATTATTGCACAACTTTCGTGGTATTGCACTTTTTTGCGTACCGAAAGCGATAATGGCCTCTGCTCAAGACGCTCTGCGGCATTAAATGAGAGAATCTGACGCGTTAGCGGTACGGTAAAAAAACACGCGGCCGGGGCCCTGGCCGGTGCATGAAAACGTGCAAAATTCTTCACGCGCTGCATGAGTCCACAAGAATGACAAGATGGGCTCGTGGTTGAGTTTGCCGACATGTTGAACAAGGGCCACAGCAAGACTCATGGTCGGGGGATTAAGCGCGAAACGAACTCGTGAATATTCATTTGAAAGATCGGTCTTTCTCAATCAGCCCGCCCAATGATTAATATTTATATAATGTGACCTGCCGCATGAAAATACTTCCGCTCACGTCAAAGTCGCGTCAAAATTGTCTACCGACAAAAAAAAGTGGCTCAGAACCGTCGTGAGAAAACGGACGACGCAGGATGCCTCTGCAGTGTTATTTTGCCCTTGCGCAGTGCAACCATTTTTTTTTCTCTCAAAATGTAAAGATTCCGCGTCGCAGAAAAAAAAAATCTAAACCACGTCCTCGCTATTGACGTGCCTCGCACTTGCACACACATGTGTTATTTATTTTCAGTTAGCTAGGCAGTATTAAAGGCGACTGGGTACTTGGCTAAGTTGGCCGATGTGAGCCTGAATGTATAGGCCTAATGCCAGGTCAGTTATGTTACTTGTAAGCTGCATTTATGAGAGTTTTGTGCTTTCTGTGTTCGATGTTTACATAATTCTCTCGCATGTAATGGTCCACCCTGAGTAGGAAACTTTGTCTTATTATAAAGCCTTTTAATATAATTATGTCGCAGAGCACAACTAGGAAAATTAGCATTTCATTTTCTGGCACTCAGATAATAATAATATGTGTTGGACCTTTGCTGTATGCAGTTTCATTTTCTTCTCACTGATTTGCCATTTTCTTACTCATGGAAATGAAACTGTCTTGTGATATTGCATCATTCTTGAAAGGCCTTAAGGCGTGATTAGGGATTAGACTGGTATTGTTATGTTCAGGGAGTTATGTTTATTATTTTAATAGACAAGCCTGATGACGATGATTTACCGAAATGTTGTGTTTCACTGTTGGATGAGATGGATAACAAAATGAAGTTTTATGAATATCGGATTTTTTTGTAATGTATACTTGGTGTGTGAGGAATGTATTTATATTCGAATTCCTTTAAAGCTTATGGGGGGGGGGGTATCCTGGCCCCCTACAATTTTTGCTTCGCGATTCAAACCACCGCATTTCACATCACGCCATTTTCTTAATTTTTCTTTCTAGTCTTGTGCATCTTTGACTTCAAAATAATTAATGAACATTGGTCATAATTGTGGTAACCGAGTCACATAACCTTTTAGTGACCTCATGTCAGTCCGAATATGGAGATTATCTGATTGTTTAGTTTTAAAAAAATATTAAATTTCAACGTGAAAAAACCCCCAAAGAAATGCATATTTAGAATTTTAGGAAAAGTAGAATACATAAGAATTGTTTTTAAAATGATTTCTTTCGTGACAATGTTCTTAATTTTTAAAAAGATCTTGTACTGAAATTTTATCTCCAGGGCCTTTCATGACTTGATTATCACTTCAAATGTGTACTTGAGCATATTATTTGCATAAATCATAATTTTAAATGAAAAAAAAATCGATAAAAAATAGTGATGGCGTCGTGTTCTCGACACGATTCTCAAGTTCTTGATGCTATGAAAAGGGGTGATTATAACCGCCCTACCCCCTCGTCTCAGTACCTACAAAAGAGCTAAGTTTTTTAAGGGTTAGATCATAATCAGGATAATTATTCGTCATAATTTTGTATCGTATAATAGATTTCTTAATGGAGAATGAAACTCTGGGGAAAATCAATTTTACTGGAAAGAGAGGATAGAGAAAAGCAATTAAGAAAAGATATGAAAGTTTGAAAAGACTTGATTTACTTTCTAAGGCGATCCACAAATTGGCAATATTGCTTCAGGTTTTGTGCACTCTCTCTAATATGTTTTGTACACAAACTTTCATGCTTTTCTCCATTATCTCTAAAGATGCTGCTTGTCTCTCTGTGAACTCATTATGTTGTGTCAAATACATTTTTCCATGATATATCTTGAGCTAAGAAAAAGGCAAGCTGCACCTTGAAAGATATTGAAGAAATCTGAAATATTGTGTACCAATTACAAAGAGTTGTGCACAAAAACCTACCTTTTCGAGGCCGCATTGCCGGTTTGAGGATGGCCAAATAAAGTAAATCAAGACTTATCAAACTTCCATAACTTTCTCATCTCATCTCAAGTTTGATGGAACTTTTTAAAAATTGCCGCTCTCTATGCTCTCTTGTCATTAAGATAAATTTTTCCCCACGGTTTCATTCTCCTTCAAATCTTTATATCTGTTAAGAAAATTCTCATCCAAAAGGTGTATTTATTTTAAAAGTTTTATGAATAAACTTTATTTGTATATATATTTACATGGACAAAATATGTACCCGTTTGTTTTTGTAAAGGGCACATTCTATCTGTGTAATGTTGAGAGCTGCTTGTATAAAGGAACAAACAACAAAATGAGAACAGAAAAACACAAAACAAACATGTGATTAGAAGAAGAAGAAGAAGAAGAAGAAGAAGAAGAAGAAGAAGAAGAAGAAGAAGAAGAAGAAAGTTGGATTTGGTGAGAGAAAGAGAGTGAGAGATAGACGGGAGAGCAAAGATACTGCTTTTTTCTCCTTGGTTTAGAGGGGTATCTTGTATCTTCGGTTTACCCAGGAGCGGTGCCAGGGTTTTTTTTTGGGGGGGGGGAGGGCAAGATGACCCATAGTTGAGTTTACATTTTCAATGGAAAATGGAAGTATTATATAGTTGCATGACTCAGCCCTCTCTTCTTTTTTCTTTTTTTTTTCCTTTTTGATCACTTGAAAAATCATAGGGGGCGGTCGCCCCTGCCCCCCCCCCCTGTAGGGCTTCCCCTGGTATACACCATGCACATATGTCATGTAATTATGTAAACCTTTTTGATGGAACAGTGATGATCAGAACCAGCGGAATAGCCTAGGTCCGGGTGGGGGACTTATTTGGATAAGCGGCACGGGAATTACACAGTCGATTAATGTTTGGAAAGGAGCATATACTTTTTTGTTTTAAGGCGACGAAATAGCACAATGCAGAGATCCCCAACAAATGTGAAAATCCTGGGGGGGGGGGGGGGGATCTTTTTTGCAATACATGGGGACACATTACATTATTTCTCAATGGGGGGTGCCTGTGTACCTGAAAATTCCAATATAGGAAAAAATGAAGAAAAAAAAGAAAAGACAATTAGCTATGAATAGTTTACGTTGGCATGATGAAAATACGGGGGATATATAGAAAAAACAGAAGAAGGAAAAAAAAATCCCTTGGGACATTAATTCATCATTGTGCTCCAGAAGGAGGATGAGGAGAAAAAAAGGGGGAGAGCAGGAGGTGAAGAGAAGAAAAAAGAAAATAGAAACACGAGAGAAGAAAACTCATATAAATGAAAAAGGAAAACAATAAGAATGATGAGAGGAAGATGAAGAAAAGGAAAAAAAGAAGGGACAGGAGAGGAGGAGAAAAGATAGCAAAGAAGAAGACTCAAGAAAAAAGGAGTAGAAGCAGAAGGAGGACGATAAGAAGAAGAGAGTGAGGTAGAAGAAAAATGAAACGATAGAAAGAAACCTGTTTTATGAGGGAAAAGGGAAAATGAGAATGAGAAGATGAGGAATATAAAACACTAGAAGAACGAAGAAGAAGAAGAAAATGTGGAGAAGAGGGAGAAAAGGGAGGAGAGGAAGAAGCAGAAACGAGAAGAACGAAAGAGAACGACAGAGAGAGAGAGAGAGAGTCATAG
>JAPZVO010000739.1:6301-25301 GCA_029962745.1 Echinometra lucunter
CAATGTATTGTCCCCTTATTCTGACTTATGCATGTATCCAGGGTTCTAGCTGAGATCCAACTGCGGCATGCGGCTTCTCATTGTTCATTAACTCATCTGCACCAAAATAAAGGATCAAAAGGGATTGGAAATCTGTCTGTCGGTCAATTGGATTCGGTCACACCTAACTGTGGTCTAGTGGTAAGGCATTGGCGTTCTAAGCCAGTGACCCGGGTTTGATTCCCGGCGGAGGCATTTTTTCAACCCTTGATTCAAAATGGATGACAGCTCTGGGGAACATTGAGGGAGCTACGCAATTACTATTCTCCCATTTTCATTTCTTTCAGTATTAGGTCAAAGAATTCAAAGGAAAAGATTGCCATACCATTCTCACCTGTAAAAGCACTCGAATGAATATCAACAGTCGAGTATGGAGGCATGGTAATTTGTATGTTAGGTCTGTATGTAGATCCACGTTGTCGACAGTGTAGCGAGCAGTTTAATGTTGTCTGTCCGTCGACCACAACAAAGCTGGGTTTCAATGATGAGCACGAGCTTTGAAGTCTTTCCTTCGTGTTGTAAACTAGCCATACAAAATCAAGAAAATAGGAGAAAAGAGTATAGCTTTAAAAATGTAAGCAGACATATATCAACCCAATTAGCTTTTCGGAACAGGGCTCATACAACACGTCATCCCTTTTTATTGTAGTGATCTTTCGCTGTGAAATATCATAACCGTATATAAAACAACCCTTCAATAATGGGTAATTTATCATGTTTACACTTTTAATCATATATGATCTGTATCCTTTCCGCCAGGTTATGTTAGAACCAATCATGGCATTGATTGATACATACTTTGGGATCGATTGTGTTACTGAGTTTGGGGTTCCCATGAGTTTTAGCCCAGAGATGAATCTTCTATGAAGCTGCCCCAGAGATCCTACAATAAAAACAAAAATCTTAGTATCATATCCTGAATGTACCAATAGTTCACACAGAGGCATATACTTTTGAGATTTCCCTTCGTAGCATTTATCCAAGAATGCATCGAATGGAACAGAAATCTCAACACGGTAGCATTTCTTATTCAGATGATCTATCAAAGACACATCAGGTTTTCTTGCTTGTACTTGTTGAAATTAATCGTTCATCTGGATCTCCTCTTCATTATCTCCCTGAACCAACTCTACTCTAACTATACCTTTCCTTATGCAACTTCATTGCTGGGTTGTATTTCTTGATTACTTCTGCTAGTATTTCTACAATCCTATTGTCCTATTGTGCCTTTCTATGTAGTTCATCCTGAACTCCATACAACCATTTAGTACATGTGAAATTGTATCATGGGAGGGCGCTCGTCAAGATCACGATTGAGACACGTCTTTCCAAGAATTGGAAGCTGATTTGCTTAGAAAGTTAGAAAGTGGTAAGTGAAAATTTTGAGAGACAGTATTAGTAAGTTAGTAGAATATAATCGAACAGAACAAGTTTGCCCGAATATCGACAAGCAGTTTTCAGGAGAAACACGTATCAAAGCAGCAGCTCGACTCCACCTCTTGAGCCTGGCGCCACGTATGCAGGCGCCGCGAAATCAGCGGCCCGAGACTCCAGTATCATAGGCGTGAATGATGGTGGTAGTGTGAACAAGCCCTTATTTCTAAAGAATAGGGATGTACCCATAGACGGAAAGCCGCTTTTACATGACGAATTGTATATAGCCCTTCATAAACCCCTATCTTCTACTAAGAACTTAAAAGGCCTACAGAGGATTGGAGGTCTCCGGAGGATCTATTTTGATGACGGAACCGACAGGATTGCTCTTATGTCTACAGGACCTAGTATTAGAGGTGTGTCAGCCCCCATATATGACACAAACCCTTTCCTGAGCCACCACGATTCCACCACATCAATAAAAGTAATTGTGAAAGGCATCCCAGTGTCAGTGAAAGATGATGTGATCGTAAATGAAATTGAGAAACAAAAATGTAAAGTCTTAAGCAAAGTACAGAGAATGAAACTGAGAGTGAATGGTCTTCTGACCGACTGTTACACAGGAGACAGAATGTTGTACATCACACCCCCCATGAAGCCCCTCCCGACAGTTTTGAATATGGGAAACTTCAAAGCCCGAATCTACCATGAGGGCCAAGACAAGGGCCCCACCCTATGCTCAAGATGTTTAGCTCAGGGGCATCATGCATCAACTTGCACAAAAGAAGTGGTGTGTAGAAAGTGCTCGAAGGCTGGTCATAAAGCATTTGAATGCAAGCAACAAACCGGTGGCGATGAGATTCCAAGTATGCGTGAAACCCAAGTCTGACAGGTTCGACGCGGAGCCACGAGCACAACCTGTACAGAAGACGGGCGACACGTCGACAATGGATTCCAATGCAGATGACTCAGCTCGCGATTTAATTTCTGATCATATCCAGAGCAACAGATCATTATGTAATAGTAAAGAAGCACCAAAATCGCAAGCAAAAATCACACAGTTTATTCCAGCGGAACGGGCGAGCGATGGCGGAAATGCTTCTCAGAGAGATTCGGAGAGTGATGGTGACTCAGAGAGTGAAAGTGAAGAAGCCAAAATACTTGAAGCTGAGAAAGAGTACTCTGAAATGTCGGCAGATTCACCGAAACTCCCTGAAGATGGGAAGAAGTTCGCCAGTGCTAAACTTAAACAAAAAAAAAACAAAAAAAAAGCAAAGCTGCAAAAAAGAAATAGGCAGTATCAGAGCAGAGTGTATATAGTGTAATTAGATCACCTATGACAGGAATAAAAAAACAAATGCTGCAACTTGGTTAGAGGTATCAGAAACAAAGAGAAAAGAGACGTCATGATACGGCACATTTTGGTAACATTACCACAATGTGCAGTACCATTTTACTGCAAAATTTTGGTAACGGAGCTTTGTGACCAAAATGTGCCGGTAGTGCCAGAACTATCCATTTACCAAAATGTGCAGTTGGCAAGTGATTTGCCTGCACATTTTGGTAACTTGCACATTTGGGTAACGGAGCATGACCATAGGACCATGGGTAGAATTAAGCCTCGATTGGTTTGTTATAAAGGCAATGCCACCGTGAAATTGGCCAAGGCGGGATAAACTGTTCCTGGGATGAATATTCCAGGGATTTTTTTTTTTTTTTTTTTTTTTTTTTTGGGGGGGGGGGGGGGGAGGGGGAGGGGTATTGTTCTATTATCCTACTTTTTGTGCCCGGGTGCTGAGAGGGACACCCTCATAGGCCTATCTTGGGGTCATTATTTTTCTCATGGTAAGCTGGTCAGTTAACCGGGGGGGGGGGGGGGAAGTAACGGGAGGTGGTCCTCGTGTTGTTACAGTGTTTTAGGCAATGCCAAGGTGAAATTGGCGAAATGGGGGGGGGGGGAATAAACTGTTCCTGGAATGAGTATTCCAGGGATTTTTTTTTTTTGAGGGGGAGGAGTTAACGGGTAATAGTTCTTTGGGGGAGGGGGAGGGGTATTGTTCTACTATCCTACTGTTTTATACCCGGGTGCTGAGATGGACACGCTCATGGGCCTATCTTCCGGTCATTTTTTTTTCCTTAGGGCAAGCTGGTCAGTTCACTGGAGGGGGGGGGGGGGGGGGTAACGGGAGGGCTATTGCTATTTTATCTTATATCAATCATAGGCCCTATTTAACAAGCCATGGGGAAATTGATACCAACGACTGCATGTCTGCTTTTTTAAACTAGATGAATCCTTGACCGCGTGCGTCGAAATTGCCATGTTGATTTAATGTCATTGATGACATATTAGACCTTTATTCATACATTCAGAACCTATTTTGAAGATGATATGTTATACTATTGAGTTATTACAAGAACGAACCATTTCTATGTATTTAATGACCTCAGTGACCTTTGACCTTTGACCTAGAGACCCTCCCTTATGCATACATTTGTAGACTAGTTTGAAGTTGATCGTCAAATGGTTACTGAGTTATTGCAAAAACGAACAGTTGCTATGTACATATTGACTTCTCTGACCTCTGACCTTTGACCTTGAGAACTCAAAATTTAATTAGATCATTGTCCATCCCATATGCATACATTAGCCAAGTTTGAAGTTTATCTGTTAAATGGTTATTAAGTTATTGCGAGAACGAACCATTTCTGTATACTTAATGACCTTTATGACCTTTGAACTTTAACCTCGAGACCCCAAAATCTAATCAGATCATTGTCCCTCCCTTATGCATACATTCAGAGACGAGTTTGAAGGTGATCCGTCAAATGGTAATAGAGATATTGCAAAAACAATTTCTTTGTACACAATGACCTCTGTGACCTTTGACCTTGTGACCCCAAAATCTAATCAGATCATTGTCCCACCCATATGCATAGTACATGAGCCAAGTTTAAAGTTGATCCGTCAAATGGTTAATGTGTCGTGTTGGGATCGGATTTATTGTTTAGTTCTTCCAACATAGAGAATACGTATGAGGACACGAAGACTCAAAGTCAGTTAAAGTATGAAGTTAAAATTTATTCTGTTGAAGATCAAAAATATGAAAAAAAGTCTAGAGTAAATCTTATGGGGACTGTACTCTGATGATGTCTTGAATGTAGTCTGAAGCATTGTGAAGTATTCTGGTTCTCTCTGATTGGAGTCCTGAAGTGAACCCCTTTTATAATGGGTAAACCCTCTATTGGGAGTTGGTCAACCTTGAGCTCTTGACCAATGGCCTAATGTACGTCATAGCTTTTACTCAGTATTGGGGGAGTGGGTCAGTTATCTGGAAGGAGTGATGTAGTGAATAAGAAGACCATAAAATGACCAGTGCGTCAAAGCTTTAGTTGGAAGATGTATGAGTAATATTTTCTGAAGAAGAGTGAAGTTTGTAAACATTTAACTTCCTGTTTTACTTCCTGTAGAAGTATTGATTAAGTATTTATAAATTATAGAAAATGTGAAATTGGTCTTATTATCACATAACATCCCCTTTTGTTAGAAAATGTGGCTTTCCCTCATTTGCTTAAAGTAAATTACTTCTCAATCAACTTAAATGGATAGCCGATAGAAAAACATTGAAATTTACAGTAACATTCTATTCTACAGTCTAGAAAAGAAAGAAGAAATATGATTTTAAAGAATATTCAATGAAAATCGATTCCAAACAAATATTAATTTAACTTCTAAATTCACATTGATTTGTTAATGAAGTTAAAACATAACTTAATCGAACTTGAACGCTGAAGAAACTATGACATTTCAATTATTCTTAATTATACCTTGAAGATTAGTGAGTTACTAAGACCATGTAGTTATTATTATATACAGAAATCCTTCAATAAAATACTAAATCAGCATCCTTTGAAAGTCATTGTAGAAAACAATAAAACTGAAGTTGGGGTAAACAATAAATCCAAAACTGAAACATACTGTTGGTACTTTCCTGCTATTGTTTACCTCCTTGAACTAAGACAGGATGAATTATAATTTTGATGAATTGAAGTTGGGGTAGTATAAAAAATCATAATGTGATCAAAATAGTTGCCTTACTTCACAATAACATCATATAAATCAATCAGTTTCGAGCTGCGGGCATTCTCATCATAGGGAGATGTGCATCTATGCCAAAATTTGAATCATTTTGTTCTTACTATTCTGAAGCATATAAAACATAGAATTTTGCACTAACCGAATAATCCTATATGAGTTTTACTCCAAATTGCTCGGATAACGTCTCTCTGACGGTTTTTCAAGTACTTTCAAACTTGATTTTTAGTCATGCTGTACACAAAGCGTTGAAATACTCTTACAATGCCTTTATTGGTATTCTGTGACACAAAATAGTGGAGTCCAGTATCATTCAAACTGAAAAAAATTGCTTTGCTTTACATGTTAACCGTATATGACATTATAAAGTTTAGACTGAAATACATAAATTATTGCTTTGTAGTATCTACTCTGATTATGTCATATTGTGATTTTTTTTTCAGAATTGTCAGTCTATACACGAAACATACGCCACATGATTCAAATCAAGCTTTTACGTGTTAGCACCATTTCCATTAATGCATTTAAAGTTTCCCATGGGGATTTCACGCTTAGTCACTTGATCAATATTCCTTTAATACTTTTCTAGGAACTTTTGGATACATGTGCGATGTTCAATGATTACAAATCTTAGATTTTTGAGAAAAAAATATGATAAAAGAAATAGTTAAATTTCGTTTTTGTTGGTAGTCTTTAATTGGGTTGAAATATTCATTGTTTTATTCCTTTAAAAAATAATTGTCAGCGGTAATAGAAGGGCTTATCAAACCAGTAATAACAACGCATGGATACATTAATCAATCGCTTATACTACATTCTTACAGTAATACACTAACACAAATTATCTAAGCAAACTCTTGAATGAAAATATCAATTAATAAAAATACTAGTAGTAAATTAAGTGTAATTCAAAGCAAAGAGAAAATTGGTTAAGTAAATTGCTTTGACTTACCGCAGCCATCCAAATCACACCCCCCCCCCCCCAAAAAAAAGTCTAGAAAATTAGTGAAAACATCAAAAGAAACAGATAATTAAAAAAAAAAAATTAGTATAGCAGTTGTCCTCTCAAAGGTCTCTTTCAGATTCAGTGTCAATGATCTAAAGTCACTCAGTCTGTCATGATCCTTCCTCTGATCAGTCTTGGGATGAAGTTGGATTTGAGTTTTTAAAGATGTCAAAGTTGATTTTGGCTGTATTTTCGACGCTGTCGTCATTGTCGTCTTCGTCATCGATCATCAGGTTTGTATACAGGTCATATCTGCTTATCTTCACTGTCATCGTCGTCATAGTAGTCATTGTCATCACCGTATTTGGTGATGTTGTCTTCGTTGTGGCCATCATCAAGCAGTGTTTTTCGGTATTCAGGATCATCATCAGGTCATCAGGTTCAAGTCATTCCGGAGGAAGCACTTCGTGGTGCATCATAATCATAGACGTTTCATTTCTGAAGTTCTGAAATATATGTCATTGCTGGGTCTGTCGAGGGCAATCCTCCATCTCTTGTTAAACAGACTCTGCATTGCTAATTTGTTTGATGATATTAATGCTCTCTATACTCTAGCTGGTCGAAACCGGGTTCTCCACCATGTCGTGTTGGGATCGGATTTATTGTTTAGTTTTCCAGCACAGAGAATACGTATGAAGACACGAAGACTCAAAATCAGTAAAAGTATGAAGTTAAAATTTATTCAGTTGAAGATCAAAAATATGAACAGAAGTCTAGAGTAAGTCTGATGGTGACAGTACTCTGATGATGTCTTGAATGTAGTCTGAATTATTCTGAAGTATTCTGCTTCTCTCTGATTGGAGTCCTGAAGTGAACCCCTTTTATAATGGGTAAACCCTCTATTGGGAGTTGGTCAACCTTGAGCTCTTGACCAAAGGCCTAATGTACGTCATAGCTTTTACTCAGTATTGGGGGAATGGGTCAGTTATCTGGAAGGAGTGATGTAGTGAATAAGAAGACCATAAAATGACCAGTGCGTCATAGCTTTAGTTGGAAGATGTATGAGTAATATTTTCTGAAGAAGAGTGAAGTTTGTAAACATTTAACTTCCTGTTTTACTTCCTGTAGAAGTATTGATTAAGTATTGATAAATCATGGAAAATGTGAAATTGGTCTTATTATCACATAACAATTGCGAGAACGAAGCATTTCTATGTACTTAATGGCCTATATGACCTTTACCCTTTGACCTTGAGACCCAAAAATCTAATCACATCATTGTTCCTCCCATACGCATACACGAGCCAAGTTTGAAGTTGATCCGTTGAATGGTTCTTAAATTATCGCGAGAACGAAAATGGGATGGACGGACGGACGGACGGAGTAAGAGCATGGATGGTAAGAGTAAGAGGAACGACTACGAGTATATAGTGAGGGTGATTCGTGAGGTTACCAAAATGTGCCGTCAATGTCCTGCACATTTTGGTAACAAAATCAAAATGTGCAGTTAGCAATATGTACCGTAACATAGTACGGCAAATTTTGGTAACTGCACATTTTGGTTTACCAAAATGTGCAGTTACCAAATGTGCCGTAACATATTACTGCACATTTTGGTTTTGTTATCAAAATGTGCCGTAATATACCCTTTCATGGACACTGATGGAGCAAGCAACAAAAAACGGATATACTGCAACTACAAGAAACTTATTGGAAAGATGATATTTTGAAAATTATTCGAAACGAATGGAGGGGTCAATGTTTCTGTTGTAATGGGTCAAACCACGCTAGAGGAGTTGCCTTTCTTATATCAAACGATTTATCAATTGTTGTTAACAATATTATTCATGGTCAAGAGAGATTATGTTGAATGCTAAAATAAACAATTGTAATATATGCAATGTAAATATTTATGCACCCACAGAAAAGAAACAAAGAGAAAGATTCTTTAAAAATTATATGTATGGATAGAGTCAAATAGACTTCCACATCACGATGTGATAATAGGGGGCGATTTTAATTCTATTCTTTGTCCGAACAAAGACGTGAAAAGAATCCCGAACGCTTATTATAAGACGCCACGAAATTTAAAGATTTTTATTAAGCGTCTCGATTTATGCGATATATGGAGGTATTTAAATCCTAAAAAAAAAACAGTTTACATGGAGAAACATGTTTTTAGATTTGGCATCCCGCCTTGATTATTAGATGGTAAATGAGAACTTTAAGTCAAAAATAATGGTGTGTGACATACGTCTATCTGTACGTTGTGATCATATTGCCATCTTTTTAAAGGTTTTGACAGGTAAGCTGGAGAAAGGTCCAGGATATTGGAAATTAAATACACACATCCTTAAATATGACTGTTATAAAAATCAAGTAAAAACATCGAAAGGATGAATCTTAGTTTCTGTGAAAGATGGGAACTTACACAGATTTAAAGTCGTGAATTTGCGCAAACATACTGTGTTGGAAAAAAAATGTAAATCTAACAAATTCAAGAGAATGTTAGAAGAAAGTCTTGTAAACGTAACTAAAAAACTGGATGAACAAAAATGTGTTGATGATGAGACTAAAAAAGAATTGAATTAAAGGTGAATCAGATAATTTGTATAAGAGAGAATGTAAAGGAGCAAGTATACGTTCTCGAGTCAAATGGTTGGAGAAAGGTGAAAGGAATACAAAATATTAGAAAAGAAACATGCTCAGAAAAAAAAATTACTAGACTACGAAAAGGTAACAGGATTATCACGAAAAGAATGGAGCTACTAAATGAGGTTGTTTCCTTTTATGAAAAGTTGTGAAGGACTGTTAACCTATTCAGAATATCAAAAAGCTGCTTTTAAAATGAGCAGAAATAAGGCTCCGGGAGGAGACGGTTTATCTATTGAGTTCTACCAAGAATTCTGGAATGATATTGAGTTTGTTTATTAATGCACTAAATGAAATTTCAGTAATAAGATCATGTCAAAACTCAGCTTAGGAGTTACTACGTTAATCCACAAAAAAAAAGAAAGTTGGAAGATTTAAATAACTGGAGGCCAATAACTCTGCTGAATTATGATTATAAAACAATGGCCTCTGCCTTGGCAAATAGGTTGCATAAAGTGATTCCAAAACTTGTATATGAAAATCAGGTTGGTTACATCAAAAACAGAATGAATGGTTTTAATATTAGACTCACACAAGATGTTTTTGAATACATGAAAAGCAAAATTTAGAAGGGGCATTAATGCTGGTTGATTTTCGAAAGGCATTCGATACAATTGAATTTGATTTTATTGAATATTGTTTGCTCAATTTCAATTTCGGTGAAGAATTTCGTTGTTGGATTCAACTGATGTATGAACAAGTAGAGAGTTCAGTACTAATTAATGGTTGGAGAACAAACAAAAAAAGAATCAGATCTGTAGGGGCATTAGACAAGGCTGCCCTTTGTCGGCCATGTTGTTTATTTTAGTAGTAGAAATATTAGCAGACAGAATTCGGATAAAAGTAAAGGTCTTTGTTTAGAAAAAAAAACAGTGACACAAAAGAGATTAAAAAATCTTGCAATATCCAGATTCCAGACGATACGTCTGTGTTTTTCAGAGAAAAGTCTTCCATGAAATACATTTTGGAAGACTTAGATCAGTTTGGAAATGTCGCCGGCCCAGTGGTTAATAAAGACAAAACAATACTGAAATGGTTAGGCTGTACAAAGAATTATTGAAACTTTTACAATTTTGGGTTACATTAGACAAATGGCTCTAGTTAATAATTAGGAGTTCACATAGATAATGCTTTAGATTTGGTTGTGAAAGTGAATTGGGAAACGAAGCTACAAAATTTTCAGAGAATTATAGATAATAAGAGGAGGAGAAATCTTACAATTGTTGGCAGAGACATTACTTGCTAGTCAAATTGTTCACCTGATTATGTTTTGCTCAGTACCCAATGATTTTGTCAAGAAACTAGAAAAGATAATGTGGAATTCAAAAGTTGACAAAGTGAAAAGAACATTGACTGAGAGAGATTACGAGGATGGTGGCATACGCATGATTGATATTCAGAAACTGATACAGAGTTTTAGATTGAAGATGTTGGCTAGAATAGTTGATGACAGACACGGATACCGGAAGGATTTTGCATTAATATACTTTCAAACACTTGGAAGTCTCAAACTCCTTCTAAATTGTACTATTGATCAATACGTGATAGAAAAATGCCTTGTTAACAAACTGCCTAGGTTTTATGTAGAAATGATAAAAGTGTGGTCATATTTAAAAGGAAATATCAAAAAGGATGATATTCATTTAAATACTCAGATTTTATGGTATAACAAATATATCGTTCATGATAATCAACCTCTTTTCTACAAAGATTGGTACTCAAGTAATATATTCTTTTGGAAATATATTTGTATTGAAGGTCAATTTATATCTCTTTCAAAATTGAAAGAAAACTTTCAAGCTGAAAAAAAAAAAACAAAGGCGAGAGTCCTTTTTGATTATTCCAAATTACAAAAGGCAGTACCGAAAGTTTGGATTGAATAATATGAAAGAGACCAGTTTGTTAGAAATTCCTAAAATACCAGTGCGACAAAAAGAAAAAGAATTGAAGTTTTGTTCCAGTAAACTGTTTTATCGTATCTTATTAATATATGAAAAAAGTATTAATGGTCCATCATACTGGACAAACTTAACTGATGATAACATAAATTGGAAAAATATCTTTCAAAGAAATCTGGAAAATACAAGAGAAAACAAATTAAAACAGTTTAATTTCAAAATGTTGTACAACTTGATTCCTACTATTATGTTGGTTTTTTTTTTGTTGTTGCTTTTGATGGCAACTTAGCAATTCTGATAACTGTGAAGCTTGTAATTGCACAGAAGACCTTTTTCACGTTTTGTTGAAATGCAAAATGAACATATTTTTTTTTGATAATCTATTCATGATGGTAAAGAATTTTTATAACGTAGAACTTTGCTTTGACATTAATACTTTGTTGAAAAATTATCAAGACAAAAGTATCGATGATATCATGTCTATTGTCTTCTGGAGCATATACAAAATGTTGATTTTGAGGAACGAAAAGGGAACAGATGAAAGGGAGAAAAGACTGTGGTTTACTTATTTGAAGGACCTTAAAATTCGAATCGATAACAATAATGCTCTTGTGAAAAAGGGAAAACGAAAAATGTACAATTTGCCTGAAACGTTGAAACTGTATCTGTAAAATGTTATATGGCTTTGTAACCGAATGTGAGATTTTTTCTTGAAAATAAATGCACCTGCTAAGAGTGAAAGAAAGAAGAAAAAATTAACAATCCTATTGTGCCTTTCTATGTAGTTCATCCTGAACTCCATATACCCATTTAGTACATGTGAAATTGTATCATGGGGGGGGGGGCATATTCTGCATGCTTTACCATACACATCTGGGTACATTTTTTTCTGCAACAATACATTTGTTTCTGCAATCTGTAGTCGTCCTTTTACAATGAATTGAACTAAGTTATCACTAAGTTTCCCATTCTTATGGTGTTCCATTGAACATGCGTAATTTGAATGCGGGAAATATTTGCTAGCCTTCCCTGTGATTCCATTTCTTCCAGTGACTCAAAGTCTTTACTTGTGATACTTCTAACAACTCGCTTATACACTCTTTGAGGATTGTACACATTTTCATTATCTATCTGTGTCCCCATTACATGCCAGTTGTATTCTAAGTCTGGCACAAATTTCATTCAGCTCAACCCACGAGCTGCTGCTTACACATTGTTTTGTATGTTTCACTATCATGCCAGACTCATTAACCTCATGTCCCCTAAATGACTGATTATTTTCATTTACAGAGTGAACTTTTCTTTTACTCATATTGTCGTGTTTTGGGGTCGGAATTTAACTGTTTCGTTCTTCCAGCATAGAGAACACATAATGCACGAAGACTCAAAGTCAGTTAAGTATGAAGTTAACATTTATTCAGTTGAAGTTAGAAAATATGAACAGAAGTCTAGAGTAAGTCTGATGGTGACTGTACTCTGATGATGTCTTGAATGTAGTCTGAAGTATTCCGAAGTATTCTGGTTCTCTGATTGGAGTCCTGAAGTGAAACCCTTTTATAATGGGTAAACCCTGGGAGTTGGTCAACCTTGAGCTCTTGACTAAAGGCGTAATGTACGTCATGATTTTTATTCAGTATTGGGGGAGTGGGTCAGTTATCTGGGAGGAGTGATGTAGTGAATAAGAAGACCATATTGACCAGTGCGTCATAGCTTTAGTTGAAATAAGAAATATTGACATTTCAATTATTCTTAATTATACCTTGAGGATTAATGAGTACCTAATATCATGTAGTTTTTATCATATACAGAAATCCTTAAATAAAATACCAAATCAGCATCCTTTGAAAGTCATTGTAGAAAACAATAAAACTGAAGTTAGGGTAAACAATTAATCCAAAACTGAAACATACTTTGGTAGTTACCCGCTATAGTTTACTTCCTTGAACTAAGACAGGATGAATTATAACTTTGACGAATTGAAGTTGGGGTAGTATAACAAATTATAATGTGATCAAAATAGTTGCCTTACTTCACAATAACATCATGTAAGTCAATCAGTTTCGAGCTGCGGGCTCTTCATCACAGGGAGATGTGCATCTATGCCAAAATTTAAATCATTTTGTACTTCCTCTTCTGAAGCATATAAAACATAGAAATTCGCACTAACCAAATCATCCTATATGAATTTTACTCCAAATTGCTCGGATAACGTCTCTCTGACGGTTTTTCAAGTACTTTCAAACTTGATTTTTAGTCATGCTATACGCAAAGCGTTGAAATACTCTAACACTGGAGCATTTATTGGACAGGTATTCCTTGCCAACACATTATAGTGTAGTCCAGTATAATACAAACTGGAAAATTGCTTTGCTTTACATGTTAACCGTATATGACATTAAAAAGTTTAGACAGAAATACATAAATTATTGCGTTGTAGTATCTACTCTGATTATAATCATAATGTGATTTTTTTCAGAATTGTCAGTCTATACGCGAAACATACGCCACATGATTCAAATCAAGCTTTTACGTGTTAGCATCATTTCCATTAATGCATTTAAAGTTTCCCATACGGGATTTCACGCTTACATCTTGAATAATATTCCTTTAATACTTTTCTAGGAACTTTTGGATACATGTGCGATGTTCAAGGATTACATATCTTAGATTTTTGAGAAAAAATATGATAAATGAAATAGTTCAATTTTGTTTTTCTTGGTAGCCTTTAATTTGGGTGAAATATTCACCGTTTTATTCCTTTAAAAATTAATTGTCAGCGGTAATAGAGGGTCTTATCAAACCAGTAATAACAACGCATGGATAGATTAATCAATCGCTTATACTACATTCTTACAGTAATACACTAACAAAAGTTATTTAAGCAAACTTTTGAATGAAAATATCAATTCAGAATGAAAATAATAGTCTAGTTGTAAATTAAGTGTAATTCGAAGCAAAGAGAAAATTGGTTAATTAAGTAAAGTGGTTTGACTTACCACAGTCATGCCAAATCAGAGAAATGAAGAAAATTATTGAAAACATCAAAAGACACAGATAATCCAACAACAACAAAAAAACTTAGTAGTATAGAAGCAGTCCTCTCAAACGTCTGTCTTCCAGATTTAGTGTCAGTTATTTCGTCAATCTGTCATGATCCTCCATCTGGTCAATCTTGGGATGAAATTAAATGTCAAAGTTGTTTTTTTTGTCTGGGTTTTCGACGCTGTCGTCATTGTCGTCTTCGTCGTCGATCATCAGGTTTGTATACAGGTCATCTCTGCTTATCTTCGCTGTCATCGTCGTCATAGTAGTCATCATCATCACCGTATTTGGCGATGTTGTCTTCGTTGTGGCCATCATCAAGCAGTGTTTTTCGGTAGTCAGGATCATCATCAGGTCATCAGGTTCAAGTCATTCCGGAGGAAGCACTTCGTGGTGCATCATAATCACAGACGTTTCATTTCTGAAGTGCTGAAATATATGTCATTGTTGGGTCTGTCGAGGGCAATTCTCCATCTTTTGTTAAACAGGCTCTGCATTGCCAATTTGTTTGATATTATTGCGCTCCATACTTTAGCTGGTCGAAATCGGGTTCTCCACCATGTCGTGTTTTGGGATCGGAATTTAACTGTTTCGTTCTTCCAGCATAGAGAACACATAATGCACGAAGACTCAAAGTCAGTTAAAGTATGAAGTTAACATTTATTCAGTTGAAGATCAAAAATATGAACAGAAGTCTAGAGTAAGTCTGATGGTGACTGTACTCTGATAATGTCTTGAATGAAGTCTGAAGTATTCCGAAGTATTCTGGTTCTCTCTCTCTCTGATTGGTGCCTGAAGTGAACCCCTTTTGTAAGTTGGTCAACCTTGAGCTCTTGACCAAAGGCCTATTGTATGTCATAACTTTTACTCAGTATTGGGGGAGTGGGTGAGTTATCTGGAAGGAGCGATGTAGTGAAAAAGAAGACCATATTGACCAGTGCGTCATAGCTTTAGTTGGAAGATGTATGAGTAATATTTTCTGAAGAAGAGTGAAGTTTGTAAACATTTAACTTCCTCTTTTACTTCCTGTAGAAGTATTGATTAAGTATTGATAAATTATAGAAAATGTGAAATTGGTCTTATTATCACATAACAATATGTAACTGCAATGATTTCCTTGCCGCATTCCTTACTACATCATCATTACTATTCAGTATATTCTGATGGGTAGCTAGTTTTTTTTTTTTTGCAAAGTACACTGTTGACGGTTTTTTAATGCCTACACCTCCATTTGATGTTGGAACAAACACATATTTACGATTTGAATTAGTAGCTTGATTCAAACAATGTCTGACATGCGTTACAAATTTCCATTTTCTGGAGGTATTTCAATGAAATTAGTACAATACTCATTTGTAAAGACATGTTCAACTGTTGGTATACAAATAATATTAACAGCCTGTATCTTATAATAATAATAATAATAATAATAATAATAATAATAATAATAATAATAAAATTGATAATAATAATAATAATAATAATAATAATAATAATAATGATAATAATAATAATAATAGTAATAACAATAATGATGATAATAATAATAATAATAATACAGCACATTTGTAACGCGCCTAATACTATGTTTCTAGGCGCTGTGGTGCTGTTGTCCCCGCAGCCATTAAGTAAAGTTCTATCCTTACACCAAATGGAAAGCTGGGACAGCAGCACCACGATTAAATTTATATTACAAAGTGGCAAATCAATTCGACCTATACAGATTTAAATAAATGGAACTGTAACATTGTTTTGAAGGTGTGTAGCGATGAATGAAGGCAGGAAGGCTATTCCACAATTGGGGAGCAGAGACAAAAAGAGCTCTATCGCCGTATCTTGTTTTCACACGGGGGCAAGGCATTAACTGAAAGTGAAAGGAAGTTGAAGCTCTCAACCTGGAGGAGGGGGGTTTGGATTTTACAAGACTGGAAAGATACGTGGGGCAATCACCGTTACGAATTTTGAAGGCAAGGAGAAGAATTTTGAATGGAATACGTTGAATTTTTTGAAGCCAATGGAGATTGGAGAGAATTGGAGTGATATGTTCATACAGCTTAGTGCGGGTGACTCCGGGGGGGGGGGGGGGAGGGGCACTCAGTATATAATGCGTGGTGGGTATGTGCCGCGGAGAAGACCCCATTTTTACACTCAAAATTCCGTTCCAAAGCATAGCATTCTTATCTGGTTGATAAAAAAAAAACAAAGAAAGCCTTTCCAAAGCATAGCATTTTCTTTTTTTCGAGAAAAAAGAAGAAAGAAATCCGTTCCAAACCTTCGCATATTTTTCGTTACGCCGTTCCGGCCGCATTGATCCGCTACAATGAACTGCATTTTTGGTGAAAAGCGGCCCGCAGAGCGCTGTCCGACCATCGCCTCTGCGCGAGCGCACCCGACGCCCGTGCCGCCGGGCTAGCTTCATGCACGTATGCCCGTTCGATAAGGATACATACACACACTCACTCATACGCAGGCGAAACGTTCCAAAGACCCCTGTTTTCACAAACATTTGTAGTTCCGAAGACCGTTCCGAAGACCTTCCTTTTCACAATAAGCCCGCTCCAAAGCCCCCGTTTTTTCTCGCCCGCGGCACATATCTACCACTTGGGGGGTCGAGTGCCCCCCCCCCCCTCCCCGGGTGACTATACGAGCTGCAGCATTTTGGATGCGCTGAAGAGGAACAGGATGGCAGGGTGGTAGATTAACAATGAGGCTGTTGCAGTAGTCTAAATGGGAAGTGACAAAAGCATGTATGAGTCGTTCCGTAGTGGGTTTATCTAGAAATCTTCTAATTATACCATAAGATGCAGCCTTACATACTTTCTTTATGTGAGTCTTCATATTAAAAGCAGAGTCTATGGTAACACCCAGGTTTTTTGCAGATTCAGAGGTATTTAACGCTTTGTCATCCACAATAGAATCTGGCAAGGGCAAGGATATACGGAACTGAGATGTGATGTGAAGTACTTCTGATTTGTCAGTATTGAGCTTAAGATAGTTCTCTTGTGCCCAGCATTTTACACTACCTACACACTCTTCAAGATTTTTCAAGCTAACTTTACCTTAACTTATAATATGAAGGTAAGAGACTTTCATCAAGATTCTTCACTAAATCTTCAAACTTTGCCATTACTTCATGAACCTGTTCAGACCAATCCCCAGTCATATCTATTTTACAAAATTATTAAAAAAAATTAAAAAACACGTGCACACGTTGGTATCAATAATGCCTATAGCATTTTCATTTATTTGACGTACGATAAAAGAGCAATGTAGATGAAATGCCTTGCTCAAGTGCATAAGTGCCGTGCCGGGGATCGAACCCCCGACTTTTGCGTCTCCAGTTAAACACCTTAGACCACTCGACCACGGCACCTCCACATCCGTATTGAAGTCATAGCCCAAGTATCGATATCACCTTTCCCGTGGGTATATTTCGATGTTATCTCCCTGTATCCTTATCTCTGTTTCGTCTTGATTTCGTGAATACAAATTTTTACCAGATCTTCTTTCATATAATAGTGCACATTTACTTGGCTTAACGTCTATCTGGGCCCACACAGAATGAATTTAGTTTTTCTGTCATATCAGTCATGTCTTTTGGAAGCCCATCAACTCCTCCATAGTGAAGGGCTCTTCTGATAGAAAATGATTTGGTGCTTCCGGAATTAGAAGATCAGGCCAAGGTGTGTTGTGCAACTCATTATTTTCCAATCTGCTCTTTGATTTATTTACAAAATGCTCCTCAACAACTTGTGGTGCGATTGGACATTCTACTCCAGAGTGTATAATGCTATCATATTTTATCACCGTACTGAAATAAACAAAACATACATACATGCATACTGACATACATGCATAACATAAAGTACATACGCCTTTACATAGGTACATAGTTTTTCCCCATTGATTTTTTTTCTTTCTGATTTCATCAAAACAAGTCAAATTATTCTTTAAAATATTTTTTCCCCCACTAAACTTGATACAAAATATAATTCTTTCCAATAACCTCGATCGAATACAAACACAAGATCACACACGCAAACACGTACAGGGATACTTTATTGAGCGCCATAATAATGAGCGACCAGCAGAGTCGGACATTGGCACAACTCAAGATGCTATCATCAATAGGTAAGCACTATATGGGTACCAATCCTGCAGACGCAAGCTGAAACTCTAACCCTAATCCTAACCCTAATCCTAACCATAACCCTAACCCTAACCCTAACCCTAACCCTAACCCTAATCCTAACCCTAATCCTAATCCTAATCCTAATCTTAATCCTATGAATATTTAAGAATATTTATGAGCTTGCGTCTGCAGGATTGGTACCTATACAGTGCTTACCTCATCAATAACCAATAGCCAGAGCGAACTGGCACCCTTGTATGGGATTTCGAAATAGCGTCCTCTCAGTCATAAACTACTGATTTTGTCCCCTCTTTGCTCCCAGCATGCTCTGTTCTGATTAATGAGAGCTTTATTTTTTGAGTAACATATGTTAAAATGTATTTGTAATCATACTAAGGAAATTCACGAGAAGCCACAAAGGATGTAATGTTTCTTAGAGCCGCTGGTTTTGAGTAGCCGTAATTTGGCGCTGTTGTAAATACATCATAATAAGGGTCATTTCACTGTTGCTTTAATTTACTTCATTCCGACAATACAGAGACCAAACAAGACCCAACAATGTCCATGACAGCAAACGAACTATGTGAATGGTAGCCTGGTACAATCCACTTACCAGAGTAGTATGTGCATGCTCCACATATTTGGCAAGGATTGCTGTTACACCTGACGTTGCAGTGAGAATCATTCACCTTTGGGATGCTTGGCAGACGGTCGCTACAATAACAGCTTCGAATCGCCATGACCGCCAAAGTTTTGTTCATTCCCGCACAACGATCCACACAGTCATCAACATTGGTCAAAATTTCATCTGGTGTAAGGTCACG